>JBBPBX010081895.1:0-15850 GCA_038048925.1 Garcialebias charrua | reverse complement strand
AGATGGAAGTTCAAGAAGGTGCGCGTCCAAGGCTCATACAGTATGTGCCTCTAGAAGACTCATACATCAAAGGATCCCAAGAGGAACCCCAAAGCCGAGGACCTGCTCCCCCTGCACCTCGCACAGAGAGAAAATCTCTCTCATTGTGTGGTGACTACTTAGCTGCCCGAAATGTCTTGCAGGAAAAAGATGAACATCCTTTGCATTTCTTTGACAGAATTTTCAAGGCGTATGCAGGTGACATAATGGAACCAGGCCTGGAAGAGCAGACGCTTTTCAAATCTGTTTTCAGAAATAATCTAATCTCTGATATTAGATTCAAGTTGCCATTGTACACCTGGTGTCAATTAGAAGTAACATCTTTGGATGAAATCAAACAGGGTGCTGTAACGGTCTTTGAGGCTCACATGCAAAGCAAAACACCCTCTGAGGTGTGCCCAGGTCAAAAGGTCGTATCCCAGTCGCTAAAAATAGAAGAGGTTCTCTCTCCTACAGAAAGCGAGAATAAACACTGTCGTATTAAAGGCCCTCTGACCTCAGAGGAGATGGAGAACATACGTCGGTTGATAGAAAGGTTGGATAATGCAAGCAAGAATAAACAAGATTTTCAAACTGACAAACAACGAAAGGTTGGTGCCAGCTGGAACAGTGACTTACAATGGTTTAGAGGGAGCCCCGCTCCTGGAGCACCTCAGATTGAAAAGTCTGAGACAAGCGATGAACCACAAAAGGTAGGTGTTCACTCTTTAAGAGACCCAAAATGGTTCAGAACGAACCAGGTGGGTGAAAACCAAGGTCTACCGGTGGGTGAACTTCAAAAGGAATTGAAGTATGAGGACCTAAACTCATGTAACAATGCGTGGTCCCAACAGAAACTCCCGAACCTCGGAACTGCACCTCCCGCGCCTCGAACAGAACAGTTTGTGGCATGCAAAGAGTCACGAATGTCCCAGAATAATGGCCCAACATCTCTATGCTCGGAAGAGACAGAGGAAGTAAGTAGTTTGTTAGTAGATTTGAATGTTACAATGCTTGACCAACCTGATACAATGAGTGGTGTTATCATTGATAATGACACTATCAACATTGACCTACCTGGAGCAATGTGCAGCACTATCTTTCACAAAAACTCAGAGCTCACGGTTAACAACAATAACATCGACACAGATGCCACAGATGTTGACAATAAATATGTTGACAGCAAACAAAATGCTGACAGTCAACAAGATCCTGAAGGTCATGACGGTGTCTGTCTAACAGATGGTACTGCAGAAGGCATGGATGACTCCCCAACCGAGAGCACAAGCCCGGTAAGTGAACCTTCAAATACAGTTGAGGCAGAAGAGACACAACAGTTGGACCCAACCGGGGCCCAACATGAGAACCTCCTCTGTGAGCTAAAACAATCAGCACTCACTGAACACTACCTACCACAGGTAGAAGAAGGTGTGGAGATCCACGGATCCCACACCGAAGACGCTGTACTGTCCTCTGGGACAGATAAATCGGCAATCAGCCAAGCTTTCGATGAAACCTTGGTTCAAGAGCATTTGAGTCTAGAACTAATCAGAAATGACACAGTTTCTACAGACTCAAAGAGCCCCTCTTCAGACAAAGGGGGGAAAGGCTCGCACACCAACAACAGTGACCCGTCGCAGTCTGAACAATCAGACACACCTGCGACTGCGCCGACAGTTGTGACACACCTGAATTACACAGAAAGAGGTAAACGTAAGAAGAAACGTTGGCCGAAACCTAAAAGGTTCCTGTGTACTGTCTACTCTCAGCTGCGAAAACAGCTTAAACTAAACATTGGCATCCTAACTTGTGCCCATGGACGGACGTCCTCACCTGTGTTCGTGGTCCCCCATGACCTCAGGGGGGTGATGTTAGGTCATGCCCAAGACAAAGACAAAGATTTCAATAACCCCACAAACGACAAAGATCTCGCAAACTCACAGACTTCATGGGAAATTAAGGTCGTCCAAGCACACAATAGTAAATAAACTAAACAGTTTAAACTATATTAGTTGCTAAAAGAAACCGTTCCAACTAGAACTTAGAAACGCTAAGTCTAAAAACCCACAACAAAAAACTAACCTTAACAACCGTTTAAATCTGCAGGATTTAATTGACATCGGTTATAAAGCTAAGACCTGTTTTTATTGTGTGATACACGTTGGAATCTGACGACCGGAGTGAGTTGAAGCAGTGAAACGTTGTTTTCTAGTTGCTTAGTTGCTACTTTTGTTGTTATTGAAGCTTGATATTGTTTTCTGAACACTCCCAGCCAAAAGAGGTTTTTATTAATGATAAGTTGAAGACTTAAATGGATTTAACTATGCCAACATGCAGTTTCATTTTGTTAAACCTCAGTCATTGAAGAATCAATGTAGTTTAAAGCTACTTTAGGTACCATAAACTACACTGGTCTCGTAATTTCTAAATTGAACCGATTCGATCGTTTCTATTCTAGATCATCTATTCATTTTGATGAGTCTCGCCATAGACTTCAAAATTTATAGGGAATACCAAATCCTACGTCGTCGTCTTAAAGGACAACAGACATTTAGACCAAACTATATTTTCTTTTCTATTTTAGTTTAACTTTAAGCTAAGTTATGAATGGAGGAATAGTTTGGAAGAAGAGGCCTTCGTTACAGAAGCCCTCCTGAACCGTCTATAGACGTAGATCCCTATATTTAACTTTGATGCATGATCCACCCCTTAATTGGTAGTTATAGCTGATCTAAACCATGATAGCTTACATACCAGGTGCATATAGGTAAGGCTAATGTAAAATCCCAATCATAAGCCCACCTAAAACCACATAATTGCATGACACATAGAACCAGAGTGGCACGGACTGGAAACCAACCAGCCTTCAACCTTCGATGTGGGGACCTGCTACTTCAACGTTGGTCTTCAACCTTCATCCAAGGGTCGCCTCCTCTGCGTCAATCGAGGGATCCCCTCTACATGCTGATAAAAACAATTGTTGCTGATGAAATCAACAACTCTAATCGATATGGAATTACCGTTGTGGAATTACCGCTGTGGATTATAAGACTTTGTTTTCCAAAGGATTAAAAGCTTTCCGCTATGGGATTACCTACAAACAGTATGGAATTTCCAAAAACATTATGGGATTATAATTTTTGATTTTTTCCACTTGCTGGATTACATCAAGATCAGAGACATTTGGTGGTATCCTTTCGTGTTGGAACTCATCTCCATGGACGGGCGATGACTTCCAAAAGGGGGGAGATGTAGTGGACATGACCATGCCCGCTCTGATACTTGAACTGTCCCAGTGACACCTTTTCACTGATACTCTCAGAAAAAGGACATTAACACTATTTTATTACATTATTTTGAATCAAAACACAATAAGTCATAAGAGACTCTCTTATTCCTCTATTTTTGTGTTAATGAATAACCTTGTGTTACTTGTATAAGCATTATTGAATTCAATGTTTGTTAAGTCAAAGACTGTTTAATTCAAACTGTTTAATTCAAGTTGGAAATCCAATGTTATTTCAAAATAATGATCACTTCTTCATATGATGAATCAAACGGTGAAAGTGAATTAATATGTCAGACTGAACTCGATCAGTTTTGTTAGAAGTTAGAACACAGTTTTAATCAGTTGTTTTATGAAGCTGGCTCCAGTCTAATCTGTTTCTCTGTCTTCATTCTAAACAACTTCTTCTCTGTTCTAAAAACTGATCTTCTCCTATCCGAGTGACCTTCATCCACTGGTTCGTTTGGACCAATGGGGAAACAACAAGTCACTGATCACAGATCCTTCCTTAAAGTTCTAAGCTGTTGCTGGAACTGACGGAGTTTGCTGAGGTCCTCAACCCATGATGAGGTTCCCCAAAGAATTGATGATCGTCTGGTCAACACGCTAATGACCACGTCATTCAGTTAAAGGCTTATAACATGCCAAGTTATAAGTCATCTTCAACAGCTGAAAAAGCTCTTTTATTGACATTCCTTTAAGGAACGTCTTATCTTGAAAACAACACCAGGAGCTGCCGTTACTTTCGGTTCGAGTCAAGGCGCACGTCTGGAGACGCTGAGAATGGTAAACGAACTGACCAAACTGGACCGAGGGAGACTGACCATCTTCACGAGGTAAAAGTCGTCAAATGCTTTGCCAAGGGTACCAACGTGTAGCCGAGTTCAGCCGGAGAGCTGCCATGCTTCTGGTTAAACACATCAAGATAAATCCCTGACTCTTAACTTTTCTTCCTCCATTTTCTCCTCCTAAACCTTTATCTTCCTAAGCCAGAAACTAAGTTAATGTACCTACAGAATTGAAATGAGTAAAATATCATCCTTTACTTGTTCTGTTGTTCCTATGTTTCATCTATGCTGAAGTTAATTATAGGAAAAATGATCGATCCAATCATGTACAAATGTTGATGTAATTTATTGATTATGTTAAATAAATGGACCAGTCCTGCTGTTCCAACATAAGTTTAACGTTTCCTGTGAATTACATCTGGTCAAAGTATAGAATTATTGATATTAAGCTGAAAAAGAGAGAACTCGTTTAATTAATGATGTATTTTTATCTCAGTCTAAACCCTGTCAATTTATACATCTAAAATATAGGTAAGTCAGTAAACTGACCTCATCCTATATTACTACAACTGCAAAAAATCTTCAACCCAAACGTCTAAGCTTGATCAGCAATTTTTGCTGCCACACCAAGCACACAGTTACAGCTATCAGGCATATATTCAAGTTTCTGAACATCAAGCATCACAATAGACTATATGCCACGGACTTCCGTTCCAGCACTAATAACGCATTCATCGGCCGGACCGCGCACTTCCGGTTAGGGGGAAAGACACGAACATGAATGACTAAGTACAATTAATAAAACATCTGCATACACACCAATAATAACTCTATACACATATAAATCCATAGAAAATTATGGCGACGTTCCCCCTACGGATAGCCGCAATATATTTTCGCACTAACCCCACTCGGAACAACTGTTCCCACCGGTGGGCGGACACAATGGAACTCACTTATAGTGCCGGTAGCTCGTAGCCGCTTCCCGTTTCGGGTCGTTGTCATGGTCTGCTACTAGGAGCTACCGCTAACAACAACGGCAGTGGATAGGACCCGGAAGTGCGGGATGTGGCCGGTATTTTGACGGAAGTGCATCACGACCCCCCAGGGGCGGATCTAGAAAAATATCTATGGGGTGGCAAGAGGGTGGCAAGGATGTTTCAGGGGGTGGCAACACCCTCCCCCTCCACACACATACATATGTATACAGTATACAGGTAGTCCTCGACTTACGACGCCCCGACTTACGTCGTTTCGGACTTACAAACGCATCTCATTATAAAAATAAAAATAAACTTTTTTAAAATAATTAATAAATAAATGTACAGTACTGTATAGTTACCAAGCACTTAGCCTATCCTAACACAGTTAAGGAGTGAGTTGAATTGTCTCCCTCCTCCCTAGCAGGCTCCATTCACATAAAGGGAGCTAGCTCCCTTTATGTGAAAGGGAGACAATTCAACTCACTCCTTCATCTTTAAAAACTGTGTTATGATAGGCTAAGTGCTTGGTAACTGTACAGTACTGTACATCTATTTTTTTTATTTTTTTTAAAAATTGTATGTGATCCTACTTACGAATTTTCGACTTACGAATGGCCCGTAGGTACAGAACTCGTTCGTAAGTCGGGGACTACCTGTATATATAAATAAAATGATGCAATGTAAAGGGAGAGACATGAAACAGCCAAAGTACAGGCAGCAGAAATACAGGTGTGTTCAGTCCTCTTTTCATTTCATTTCTTACTTCCCGCCACTCAGTCAGAACTTGACGTCTTGAGTCAGTTGTACATTGTGCTTCTTCTTCTTTAAATTTATTGGCAGTTGGCAAGAAAGTTAGGTGAGCATTACCGCCACCAACTGGTAAGGAGTGTGGACCATGTGACTACATTGTGCTGCATTCAATGTTGTCGGGAAAAAGATGTTCACGTTCGTAATGTCCAGCTGGGGTGGCAAACAGGGTGGCAAGGCTCTCTGTTGGGGTGGCAACTGCCACCCCATGCCACCCCAGTAGATCCGCCCCTGCGACCCCCCGTGGCATATAGTCTATTACAAGAAAAAAACAAATTAACAAAGTGCATCAGATTTGTGGCATAACTGTTGAAAAATCAGACTTACAGCAAGCACTGCAAAAAAAAAGTTCCAGTTCGTGCTACCACAAAAAAATAAGTTTTTATCTGAGCACCTGTATCTCTCCTTTCATGGTAATTATGACAAAAATTATGAGATCTGAACACCTGTATGTTTCATTTACAGTGCAATATGATGAGGTATTTGTTAGAACAAGTAGACCGCTTCAGAGGCTTTTACTTCTCGTTTCTTGCCTCGACTTGTAGAAGAATATGTTGCAGGATGGTTTAACTTAAATGACAGATACTTTAAGATAATGGGCAAGCTAGACAAATATTAGTATTGATTGATGATCTTTTAGCGAAGGGTCCTCCCACTGTGTGTGTGTGGACCGATTGCAGATGTGCAAGGGCGTAACATTAGGTCTAACATTGGGGGGGTTATGCTCTCTACCTATTCATTTATCGAATAAATTACTTTTTAAAAATGATTCAGGATATTTTAGGGTTAAAAATATATTGTAATGCTTTTACTGTGATTTACTTAACTTTCCTGTTTTCTCTGTATTTATTCTGCTCCTTTTTTGTTCCACATAGGTTCAACAAGTAAGAAAAAAACTAACTATTTTTCTGCATTTTTTTCAGCCATAACACATATTTTACATTTTTAAGATTTCAAAGTCAAAGTCAACTTTATTGTCAGAACTGCAATAGGTACAGGACATACACAGGATTGAAATTGCGTTTCTCTCAGTCCCTCGGTGCAACAGTAACCATTTAAACACTAAAACACTGAAACATTTAATAAACATAAGCATAAAATAGTAAAAGTGTAACACTGTCCTGAGTTTTTGCATAGTAGTATAAAAGTATGAAAATTTACACCAACACTAAAACACTAAACATTTAATGAACATAAGCATAAAATGAAATAATAAAAGTGTAATACTGTCCTGAGTTTTTGCATAGTAGTATAAAAAAGTATATCTATAAAATAAACTGAAGGTTCTAGCATTGACATTTGCAAAGAGTGGCAAAGCAGCATATGAGTTAATGTACACAGTATATGTATGAGGTAGTAGTTGATGTTGGTATAGAGGCAAAAGTGGCATATGCAGTAAGGCACATTGGGCATCCTTAAATAAGGCTGGTCAGAGAATACTGTATATGTATCAGCAGTGGTGTAGATATAAAAGTAGTGTAAATGTAAACAGTAGTAATAAATGTAAACAGTAGTAATAAATGTAAACAGTATTAATAAATGTAAACATTGAATGTAAACAGTAGTATGTAAACAGTGAATGTAAACAGTAGTATGACTATAGGCAGTGATGTAATACAAACATTAGTGCAAATATGAGAAGTAGTGCAAACTGAATGAGCACATGACCGAGAGTTTAGTGAATAACCCGTTTGATGACACAGAGTCCAGTGTTAAAATCTTTGTGTTGTGTGGTAATGTGTGAGAAAGTTTTTTGTGTTAAGGCAGTTCAAATGGGAGGGGAGGCAGAGCAGGCAGAGTGTTTAGCATTCTGACTGCCTGATGAACAGAGCTGTCTCTCAGTCTGCTGGTTCGAGCCTGGAGACTCCTCAGTCTCCTCCCTGATGGCAGCAGTCTGAAGCAGCTGTGTAGTGGGATCACCCAGTGGTGTAGTCTACGTGATTTTTGATTTGATGTTTATTCATTCATTTTAAAAGAACAATACTGTATAAGAGTTTCATCAGATACAAGAATACAAGTAGGATAAAATTGTGGGGCGGCCGTGGCGTAGTGGTAATGGCAGTCGTCCCCCGATCGGAAGGTTGGCGGTTCGAATCCCGGTTCCCCACACCATGTGTCGTTGTGTCCTTGGGCAAGACACTTAACCCCGAGTTGCTCCCGGTAGGACTGGAAAGCACCTTGCATGGTAGTCTGCCGCTACCGGTGTATGAATGTGTGTAGCATTCAATGTGTGTAGCGCTTTGAGATTTTCACTAATGAAAAGCGTGTTATAAATTGAATTTATTATTATTATTATAAAATGAAGGGAGCAGAAAGAAGATGAAATCTTATTATATCTGCCCCTTATTTCACAGTTTGTTCAACCAATGATAACCTTCAATCTACATCACAGAATGAATAATTCTACTTAATTTTTCTAACTGTAATACACAAACTACATCACAAAATGAATAATTCTACTTAATTTTTCCAACTGTAATACACAAACTACATACTCGGGTATATGGAGTATACCCACTAGAAAAACTTAAGAATTTCAGTATACCCACTTAAAAGTGCCCAATGGTACATGACATACCATTAGGTACATGTCATTGATACGTTAAACGACAGTTAAACACTTCTGTAACAATCTATTGGTGTGCAGTGCTTTTCTTTGATACTGTTTTATAAATTATATAACATGTTTTTAATACAAAGCCAGCTGTTGTACAAAGTTTGTTGTTCATTTATTCAAATATAAGCATCAGAGAAATTTGGAACTGTTCAATATGCTTAAAATCAAAATAAATTGACGGTTACACTTTGGTTTCTAAGCACGGTATACCCACTACAAAAATGTAGACTACACCACTGGGATCACCTGCCATGCAGTGGGCTTTCCGAATGAGGCGGTTGCTGTGTAAGTCCTGCAGTGAGGGGAAGGAGGTGCCGACGATCTTCTCAGCTGCTCTCACGATGCGCTGGAGGCTCTTGCGGCAGGATGCAGTACATGCACCAAACCACACAGTGCAGCTGGTCAGGACACTTTCTATTTATTACTGACTTTCGATTTATTATATAACATAGGGTACCTTAATTTCACAATTTTCAAAGAGTGTATATTTACCTGGTTCACTACAGTTTAACTAGGGAAAATTACAACAAATGATTCAAATACAGCCATAATATGACAAGAGCAGAGTAAAACCCTGCATGTCATCTTCAGCAATTATGCTTAAATGTTCATATTCTGTAAATTGAAATCATATTAAAGTTACCTAAAAACAAGAGAGTTACAGCTGTGTATTTAACCAGTTCATTTCAACTGTGTTAAAGCACTTGCAAGACTATGGCAGTTTCAAATCATTTGAATTTGTGAGTGCAGCAATTATCTATGAAAGAAAGTCAAAAACACAAAAGATTACAGTAATTTTTTTCACCACCAATAAACTATATACAGCAAAAGTATTGTGCACAATTCATGACAACAGTCTACATCAAATAATACAGTGTGGAAAATTGAAGAGCATATTACACTTTGACTCTAAACAAACAAAACCATGTAAATACTGCTCATCTTTGGTATCAGCCTGTAGCTGTTTTTGGGCTTTCAAACAAAAGCACCAAACACCTGTTTGCGTCTTGGTGTGAACGAAATAAACTATGTGTACACTGACTTCTTAGTTAAGCTGTCCAATTTGTCCTGATGGATGTGACACACTGCAACATGGTTCAACCTCTGCTGTGTCATAGTTGAGCATAACCAAGTCTTTAATCGTCTAAGAGCACTAAAGCTCCTCTCTGCTTCAGAGGACGAGACTGGTACCACAAGGAGTAACCTCACCAAAGTTTCAATTTCAGTGAATAAGCCTCGCACCTCTGTTGGCAAACCTTTGAGAATGTTTGTAGCCTCCCCACAGGAACTGTACATGTAATTATGTTTGAACATGGGTAGCTGGATTTCCAGCAGCTGGGCATTAATTTCTTGGTAGTCATGAACCACTGGGTCAACATTTCCAGAAAGCAAGGTGTTCTCCAGCTTCTGCAAGATAAGAAGACCCTCCTGCTGGAAACGTTCTGTGAATTTTGTGTGAACAGTGTCAAGTACCTTAAAAAAATTTACTCTGTAGTGTTCCATAGGGGTTTTAGAACTGAAACTACCTGAGTCTCCACTGAAGCATTTGGGTGGTTGTCGAACTCGTGACATTTTTATAGGTTCCAAGTCCAAAGACTTCACAGTTGTAGATACCTTCTCAAAAAGGCTTTGGAAGACCTCATCACTTCTCTTGCCAGTGAGAGTTGACTGAGTCAGAGTCCTTTTATTAACATTGCACAAGTTTTCACCAATACTGTACTGATCCTGAAGGGGGGGTGAGTGTGTGAAGCTGCTGCCTATTCAGACCACATGAGACATCAAATCACATTATGTTCTTCAGCGCGGCCTCTCTCATCCGTATCGGGATGAAGGTCAAAGGTGTGAAAAACAAGGAAAGTACCATGAGGGTCACAGCATTGGTATTAAAAAAATGTATCACATTTTGTCTGCCAAGACACCACATGAGACAGTAAAAACTATACCATAAGCACATTTAAGACAGTTACATGTTGCATTTTGAGACTGAGGCAGGGAGATTTCTGTCCATGAGACATTCCAGATAGCAACAGTCTGAGATGTAACCAGCCGGCCTCCGATAACGCTCATAGAAAAGTTCTCCGGGGGGGTAGCGGACAAGACAAGAGGAGCAGCTGTTTGTCCTCAGTAAAACACGTCTCAGGAGAAATTAGATATCCAGCCTTTTCCAAGGCTGTTTCCAAGGGAGTCAGATAAGAATGACAAATATTTTCACTTCAGGCTCACATTGTAATTTCTGCAGCCTTGAGTCTGTAAGGGCGACTCTGTTCCAAAAATGATCCAATTCGGGACTTTTTTCCACTGATCCAAGCTCTGACCTCAGATGTTGACCAGTACAACGTCCAGAGTCCCAATCCGAAAGGGTGATCTGTTCACCTTCCGGATAAGCTCGCAAACAGCTGATTTCTTGAGGTCACCGCGCAGACCAGACGTCGGGTGCTCCAGGCATTAAGTCCTGCTGAAGTCTCCCTCATTTGCGATAGGCCAGTGCTCCACAAAACGCCAAAAAGCAAAGCGCTACCATCATAATCCAATATAATCCAGATTCTTCACCTCCTCCACAGAGCACAGCACCGAGAGCGAGACGCACACCATCCAACAGGAATCCATGGCGTATCCTCTTCGTCCCTCTGTGAGGATGGACCGGCTCTCCCCGTGCCTTGCCATCTGTTGAAATATTGTCGTAGAATCTAATGCCCATACCTACAATCCATCTTAATTTGCGTTCGAGGTGCTTTTCTGAGGAGCAGCAGGCAGCAATGGGGGGGGGGGAGAGGAGGACGGGGGTGGAAAGGACTGAAGCGACTGCCTCCGTCAAGAGCCAGAACAGAAAAAACTGAACTGTACAAACAGCAGCCTGCATACCAGAAACAGTTTGTGTCCTTCTCTGGAGAACTGTTGAGACACTCTAGCTCTCCAATGACTGCTTCTGCCATAATACAAGATACAAGATCCAAGAGATTTTATTAACATTGCACCAATTGTCATCGATACAGCGTGATTATGTATGCACAGTCATCCAGGAGAGGGTTTTGAGTGTGTAAAGCTGCTGCCTTATCAAAACACATGACATGTCTTCACATGTTCTTCAGCGCGGCCTCTCTCATCCGTCTCCAGATGAAGGTCAAAGGTGGGAAAACAGGGAGAGAAACCATGGGGGTTACAGCGTTGATATTAAAAAAAATGAATCACATTTTGTCTGCAAGACACCGCATGACCCAGTAAAAACCATATCATAAGCACATTTAGCACAGATACACGTTGCAAGTTGAGACTGAGGCAGGGAGGATTTGTCCATGATACATTCCGGATAGGGATGTCCCGATCCGATCACGTGATCGAAAACCGGGTCCCGATCACGTGATTTCAGACTCGACTCGACTCGGGCGTTACACACCGATCAGGGATCGGATACAGGTAGTCCCCGATTTACGAGCGCTCTGATCTGCGAGGTTCCAGACTTACGAGCTGCACATTTTTGGAAAAAACGAAAAAAATACTGAGTTTTCATGTGTTTTTTCACTTCAGTTAGCAAGTTAAGCATATAAACACACGTTTCCGATCATTTTTATGCACTCAAAAGTAGTTTTTAGATGAAAATAGAGTGTTTTTAGGTGCGCTAGCGAAAACCGTTCCAATTTACGAGCGGATTTCCGGATTTACGAGCGAAATGGCGGCCGTTCCAAATTACGAGATTTCCGGTTTACGAGCGCCTCGTTGTGACGGATCTCGCTCGTAAATCGGGGACTACCTGTATATATGTGTATATTTATTCTACACACAAACGGGAATATTATATTAACTGTATGTTGTGTTACAGAGTCAAATTGTCTCGAAAAAGAACGTGCAGCAATATTTTAGCAACAGCGCCTGCCGTAAAGCGTGACTGTCGTAAAAAAGAAGTGGAACGCAGCATATTAGCTTAAGTGGTCGGATATATATGTGTATATTTATTCTAAACACAAACGGGAATATTATATTAACTGTATGTTGTGTTACAGAGTCAAATTGTCTCGAAAAAGAACGTGCACAATATTTTAGCAACAGCGCCTGCCGTAAAGCGTGACTGTCGTAAAAAAGAAGTGGAACGCAGCATTAGCTTTAAGTGGAGGCAGCGATTTATTCTAAACACAAACGGGAATATTATATTAACTGTATGTTGTGTTACAGAGTCAAATTGTCTCGAAACAAAACGTGCACAATATTTTTGCAGCCGCGCCTGCCGTAAAGCAGTGACTGTCGTAAAAAAGACGCGGAACGCGGCAGCTTGAAGGGAGGCAGCGATGTCTGTCGTGTGGAGATATTTTAAAGTGGATGACAAAGATATTGCGTTTGCAAACTGTGAGTTATGTACAGTTCGTATTTCAAGAGGAGGTACAGACAGTTCGTATTTCAAGAGGAGGTAAGGAAAAGGCTGCATTTAACACAACAACCTAAGTTTCTTATTTGTTTACATGCCTGCTCAGTATTTTAAGTTGAGCTGCTTATTTTAAATTAGACATTTTTATTTCATACTGTTACACTAAACTTCAACGTGAAGAATTTTTTTAAAATCTTATTACGGTACTTGATTGTTCAATCTACCTCACAGAAGTATTCTGTTAAATATTAAGGTAAATAATATAAAAATTAAGGGACATCTAGATCTGTTTCTTTTTTTTCCCTTCATTTTAAAAATGTATTTTAGAAGTATCGGATCGGGACTCGAAATCGGCCAATTCTCAAATTAAAGGACTCGGACTCGGACTCGAGGCCAAAAAAACCTGATCGGGACATCCCTAATTCCGGATGCCTCCGATAACGCTCATAGAAAAGTTCTCCGGGGGAGGGGGGGGGGGTAGCAGACAACACAACAGCAGCTATTTTTTCCACAGTAAGCACATCTCAGGAGAGATTAGAAAGCCAGCCTTTCCCAAGGCTGTTTCCAAGGGAGTCAGATAAGAATTACAAATATTTTCACATCAGGCACACATTGTATTTTCTGTGGCCTTCAGTCTGTAGGGGCGATTCTACTCCAATCCAATTCGGGACTTTTTCCACTGATCCAAGCTCTGACCTCAGATGTTGACCACAGCTGACCAGAGTCCCAATCCGAGGGTGATCTGTTCACTCTCTGGATAAGCTCGCGCTGATTTCTGATGTTGACCACAACGTCCAGAGTCCAAATCCGTGGGTGATCTGTTTCACCCTCTGGATAAGCTCACAAACAGCTGATTTCTCGAGGTCACGGCGCAGACCAGACGTCGGGTGCTCCAGGCAGTTAAGTCCTGCTGAAGTCTCCCCCTTTTGCGATAGACCAGTGCTCCACAAACGCCAAAAAAGCAAAGCGCTGCCATCATAATCCAATATAATCCAAGATTTCTTCACCTCCACAGAGCACACCCAGAAATCCACGGAATCCATGGCGGAATCCATGGCGTATCCTCCGTCACTCTGTGAGGGTGGAAAGGCTCCCCTTGTGCCTTCTTCTGTAGAGATCTTGTTTGTAGAATCGAATGCCCAAACCTCCAATCCATCTTAATTTGCGTTCAGGAGAGGGAAGAGGTTGCGCCTGCCTCCGACGAGAGCAAGGTTAGATCCCAAACATAAACCTGTGGGTTTTTTTAAAGGTGCAAAATTAACAATCAATAAATCATAACAATTAATCACAGGGTGTACCATTATTTATTGAACTGTTCTATTTGTCTGAAAATGTATGTAATAATCTTACATGATTGAGACTGTTCATAAGAACAAGTAAAGTACTACCTTTCATAAACTGCTGTAACAGACCATTTGCAGTGGTTGCAGAGGGAGAGTTACCTCCTGCCATTAATTCTAAGGCAGTGAGGATAGAGTCATACTGTGTTAGAACAGAACGTATGGCACCGTGTCTTACAGTCCACCTAGTTGCACACAGTGGTTTCAGGGCAGTAGCGGTTGCATTGTCAGCTATTGCTATCTGATGAAACATCTGTTTGAATTTGCCAGACTGTCCACACAGAACTCCCAACTGATGAACACAGTCAAGGGCATCTCGCACAACTCTAGAAGCTAGGCATGCCTTCTGTGTGACCAAATTCACACAGTGTGCTCCACAGTGCACATACAGAGCTAGTGGCTGTTTCTCCCTAATAAGAGCCTGTGTTCCAGAATATGCGCCAGACATATTTGAGGTTCCATCGTAGGTCTGCCTGCGCAGTGCTGACACTGGCAGGTTTAGTCTGCAAAGTACATCTAATGCAACATTTGCAAGATGCTGTCCTGTTGTTTCAGTGACAGAATACATCACAATAAATTCTTCATGAGGAATCAGGTCCTGATCCACATAACGAAGACATACAGATTCTTGCTCTTGACCTGATGTCTTGTGTCCCATCAACTAATAAGGCAAACTGTGTAACTGGGAGGCATTGAATAGTTTCAGCAATTCCTCTTACAATCTCATTGCTCATTATGCCCAGAACTTCATTCTGAATGACAGGACTTGTGTAATCTTGCTTGTGGGTCTCTAACCATTTTTGAAAAACAGGGTCATCTTCTGCCTTTTCTTTGAGATATTGAGAGAGATTACTCTTCTCTTCCACATGGCCTCGTAGAGCTAAACCCTGCCTAGCTAAGTATTTGATGGAGCCGACAATCTTTGACAAGCCGTGCCTGGCTTCCTCCTGTTGTCTGGCAACAGCTGAAGAAAGCTGTAAAGCTACAGTGTTACCTTTTTGAGCATATACATTCATTGCATGAATATGCAGCTGACTTTTTGCATGTCCTCCTGAGAACCTCTCAGTAGCCTTTTTCCAGTTTTTAAATCACTCACTGCTCACAAAAGCAGGATCACACTTGCTTGCAAATGATGACTGATTCAGATCAACTTTGGCACAGTGAAAACATATGACCCCTTTTAAAGTGGCACTGTAATGCAACCAAGGAAAAGTTGTGAACCATTTTTGTTGAAAAGACAACACATAAATGGCTCGCTTCTGCACTACTATGAACTTAGGATCAGGTTGTTCAGGCTTTGTACGGGTCATGATGTCCAAGACATGAAGTCCTTTGTCGTTGTTCTCTGTGTCCAACTGGTCCCTTACATGTGGCTCAAGTCCCTGTAATAATGTTAAGTAAACTTGTCATTCCCTGAAATAACAGTCTCAATCATGTAAGATTATTACATACATTTTCAGACAAATAGAACAGTTCAATAAATAATGGTACACCCTGTGATTAATTGTTATGATTTATTGATTGTTAATTTTGCACCTTTAAAAAAACCCACAGGTTTATGTTTGGGATCAGCACAGATTATATAAAAAAGAACAAGCTTTTTTTCATGGGCGTAGCCAGGGGGGGTTCGCCCGGTTCGAACGAACCGCCCACT
>JBBPBX010081894.1:0-15850 GCA_038048925.1 Garcialebias charrua | reverse complement strand
ACTTCAGTTAACTTAGCTTCCACATATTCCTTCCTCCTATTTCTTATTTTTCATAAGCTATTAATCTGTCAAGTAAATGTACCAACAGTTTAAGTTCCTAACTGTCTGTTTGTTTTAATTTGAATTCTTGTCAAAGTCAAAGTCAAAGTCAAAGTCAACTTTATTGTCAGATCTGCAATATGTACAGTGCAGGACATACACAGGACCGAAATTGCGTTTCTCTCAGTCCCTCGGTGCAACAGTAAACATCTAAACATTGAAACACTGAAACATATAATAATAGACATAAGCATAAAAATAGTAAAACTAACACTGTCCTGAGTTGTTTTTTTTTTTTTTTTGCATAGTGGTATAAAAAAAGAGTATAAAAAGTATAACTAAAATAAACTAAAGGTTTCTAGCATTGACATTTGCAAAGTGGCAAAGCAGCGTATGAGTCAATGTACACAGTATATGTATGAGGTAGTAGTTGATGTTGTTGTAGAGGCAAAAAGTGGCATATGCAGTAAGGCACATTGGGCATCCCTAAATAAGACCGTTCAGAGCACACTGTATATGTACCAGCAGTGGTGTAGATATTAGAGTAGTGTAAATAAATGTAAACAGTAGTAATTACATGTAAGCAGTAGTAATAAAAGTAAACAGTATTAATAAATGTAAACAGAGAATGTAAACAGTATTATGATTATAGGCAGTGATGTAATACAGACATTAGTGCAAGTATGAGAAGTAGTGCAAACTGTATGAGCACATGACCGAGAGTTTAGTGAAAACCCGTTTGGTGACACAGAGTCTAGTGTTAAAAACTTTGTGTTGAGTGATAATATGTGAGAAAGTTTTAGTGTTAAGGCAGTTCAAATGGGAGGGGAGGCAGAGCAGGCAGAGTGTTTAGCATTCTGACTGCCTGATGAACAGAGCTGTCTCTCAGTCTGCTGGTTCGAGCCTGGAGACTCCTCAGTCTCCTTCCTGATGGCAGCAGTCTGAAGCAGCTGTGTAGTGGGTGTGTGGGATCACCTGCCATGCGGTGGGCTTTCCGAGTGAGGCGTTTGCTGTGTAAGTCCTGCAGTGAGGGCAAGGAGGTGCCCACGATCTTCTCAGCTGCTCTCACAATGCGCTGGAGGCTCTTGCGGCAGGATGCAGTACATGCACCAAACCACACAGTGATGCAGCTGGTCAGGACACTTTCTATGGCACCTCTGTAGAAGGTGCTCATGATGGGGGTTGAAGCTCCAGCCCTTTTCAGCTTGCGGAGAAAGTAGAGACGCTGGTGAGCCTTCTTTGCCAGTGCTGCAGTGTTCCTGCTCCAGGACAGGTCCTTTGAGACGTGCACTCCCAGGAACTTGGTGCTGTCCACTCTCTCCACTGCGGTGCTGTTGATGGTCAGAGGAGGATGTTGGGCATCCCTCTTCCTGAAGTCCACAACAATCTCCTTTGTCTTCTCCACGTTGAGAGTGAGATTGTTGTGTCCGCACCACAAGGCCAGGCGGCTCACCTCGTTCCTGTAGTCCGTCTCATCGTTGTTGCTGATGAGACCTACCACTGTTGTGTCATCCGCAAACTTGATGAAGTGGTTGGAGCTGTACGATGGTGTGCAGTCATGTGTTAGCAGGGTGAATAGAAGGGGGCTCAGCACACATCCTTGTGGGGCCCCTGTGTTCAATGTGATGGTGCTAGATGTGTTACTCCCGATCCGTACTGTCTGTGGTCTCCCGGTCAGGAAGTCTAGCAGCCAGTTACACATTGAGGTGTTCAGCCCTTTGTCAATGTAGTTATTAAATCAGAGCTAAGATTGATACAAATGTTTAATGTAATTTTTGTGATAGTTTCAATAAAAGCTTCACCTAGATCACTACACATTCTTGTATTAAAATATGAATACAACAATATTTTGTCCAGGCTTGATCAATTGTTTAAAATCAAGCAGAGGCACTTTGAGCTGAGTGATAAGCCCTATAAATTATTGGCTCGTCAGCTGCGGGGTTTACAGAACAATAGGGCAATACATAAAATTAAGTCTAAGGCTGGAAAAATCATAATTGAACCAAGAAACATAAATGATTCCTTTAAAGAATATTATGAGCAACTATACATGTCTAAAGCAAAAGGGAACATTTCAAACTGGCTCAAAGATCTAAATCTCCCAAAGATGAGTGAAGCTGCACAAGAAACTCTCAACGCAGACATCACTGTGGAAGAGATCCTTGATGTAATCAAATCATTTCCCAATGCCAAAGCCTCAGGACCAGATGGTTTTGGAACAGAGCTTTACAAAGCATATGTCCAGAAGATTGCTCCCCTCCTCCAGAGGATGTTTGTTCACTCTCTTGATTCAGGGAAATGTCCCACTATTATGTATGAAGCTAATATAACACTATTACATAAAGAAGGCAGGGAGGAGACAGAGCTTTCATCATATCGTCCTATCTCATTATTGAATTCTGATATTAAAATATTCACCAAGGTATTAGCAAATGGATTAAATAAACATATATCTTCTATTGTTCACCCTGACCAAACGGGCTTTGTCCCTAAAAGGTTTTCATTTTTTAATATTAGACGGTTAATGAACATTATGTACCATAAATATGACACTAAGTTTAAAGGAGCTGTTCTCTGCCTGGATGCTGAAAAGGCATTTGACCAATTGGAGTGGCCTTATATCTTGACTGTACTTGAGGAATTTGAGTTTGGCAGTAAATTTGTGTCTTGGATTAAAACAGGAGGGCGCCCAGGAGGACGCCTATCACCAACAGCCAGATCCGAGGGACGCCCAGGAGGACGCCCAGCACCATCAGCCAGATCCGAGGGTTGCCCAGGAGGTCGCCCATCACCATCAGCCAGATCCGGGGGTTGCCCAGGAGGTCGCCCATCACCATCAGCCAGATCCGGGGGGTTGCCTAGGAGGTCGCCCATCGCCATCAGCCAGTTCAGGAGGACGTCCAGGAGGGCGTCCATGGTGCAGCGATACGTCAGGCGAGCGACCAGAGTAACGTCCAGCAACGGCAAGAAACATAACCCCAAGGTCAGGGAAGTAGTCGGCCGGAACACCGTTGTTGTCGGCCGGAACACCTTTGTCATCGGCCGGAACACCTTTGTCGTCGGCCGGAACACCTTTGTCGTCGGCTGGAACACCTTTGTCGTCGGCCGGAACAACTTTGTCGTCGACCGGAACACCTTTGTCGTTGGCCGGAACACAGTCGTCGGCCGGAACACAGTCGTCGGCCGGAACAGTCGTCGGCCGGAACACAGTCGTCGGCCGGAACTCTGCCATCGTCGTCGCCAGGACCCCCGTCGTTGGGTGCCGAGATGTCGTCGGGCGCCGAGGCGGGCGATAAGACGTCGTTGAACGCCGAGGCGGGCGATAAGACGTCGTCGGGTGCCGAGGCGGGCGATAAGACATCGTCGGGCACCGAGACGGGCGATAAGACGTCGTCGGGCGCCGTGGCGGGCGATAAGACTTCGTCGGGTGCCGAGACGGGCGATAAAACGTCGTCAGGTGCCGAGGCGGGCGAGAAGACGTCGTCGGGCGCCGAGGCGGGAGAGAAGACGTCGTCGGGCGCCGAGGCGGGCGATAAGACGTCATCGGGCGCTGAGGCTGGCGAGAAGACGTTGGGCGCCGAGGCACGCGAGAAGACGTCGTCGGGCGCCGAGGCGGGCAAGACATCGTCGGGTGCCGAGGCGGGCGATAAGACGTTGTCGGGCACCGAGGCGGGCGAGAAGACGTCGTCTGCTTTGTGGGGACCCTCTTCGTCAGGAGCCTCTTCGTGGGGACCCTCCGAGATGTTGTTGGGATGGGGACCCTCCGAGACGTTGTTGGGGTGGGGACCCTCTGAGACATCGTGGGGACCCTCTGAGACTTCGTCGGGGACCTCGTCATCAGGAACCTCTGAGATGTCGTCGGGAACCTCGTCGTCAGGACGCTCTGAGACGTCATTGGGGACCTCGTCGTCAGGACCCTCTGAGACGTTGTCGGGGACCTCGTCGTCAGGACCCTCTGAGACGTCGTCGGGGACCTTGTCGTCAGGACCCTCTGAGACGTCGTGGGGGCCCTCTGAGATGTCGTTGGGGACCTCGTCGTCAGGACCCTCTGAGACATCATCGGGGACCTCGTCGTCGTGGGGACCCTCTGAGACGAAGACCCCCGGTGGAGCGAAGACCTTCGACGAGACGAGGACCTTTGGAGGAGCGAGGAGCTCTAGAACGAAGACCCTTGATGAGACGACCCCCGTGAAGTGAAGACCCCTGACGAGACGACGCTCGGTGAAGTAAGGCCTCCAGATGGATGAGTGAGGACCTCAGGACCCAGGACCACCTCTGGACCAGTGTCTGTGGAAACAAAGAGAGAGAGAGAGTGGGTCAGGAACTGGTGCAAGACCCAGCCTTGGTGCTGGAGTAAGAGCCAGCTTCGGTGCAGAAACAGCAGGAACCAGGACATTACTGTTCTGACCTGTAGGACATTACTGCTCTGTCCTGTAGGACATTACTGCTCTGTCCTGCAGGACATTACTGCTTTGTCCTGTAGGACATTACTGCTCTGTCCTGTAGGACATTAGTGCTCTGTCCTGTAGGACATTACTGCTCTGTCCTGTAGGACATTACTGCTCTGTCCTGTAGGACATTACTGCTCTGTCCTGTAGGACATTACTGCTCTGTCCTGTAGGACATTACTGCTCTGTCCTGTAGGACATTACTGCTCTGTCCTGTAGGACATTACTGCTCTGTCCTGTAGGACATTACTGCTCTGTCCTGTAGGACATTACTGCTCTGTCCTGTAGGACATTACTGCTCTGTCCTGTAGGACATTACTGCTCTGTCCTGTAGGACATTACTGCTCTGTCCTGTAGGACATTACTGCTCTGTCCTGTAGGACATTACTGCTCTGTCCTGTAGGACATTACTGCTCTGTCCTGTAGGACATTACTGCTCTGTCCTGTAGGACATTACTGCTCTGTCCTGTAGGACATTACTGCTCTGTCCTGTAGGACATTACTGCTCTGTCCTGTAGGACATTACTGCTCTGTCCTGTAGGACATTACTGCTCTGTCCTGTAGGACATTACTGCTCTGTCCTGTAGGACATTACTGCTCTGTCCTGTAGGACATTACTGCTCTGTCCTGTAGGACATTACTGCTCTGTCCTGTAGGACATTACTGCTCTGTCCTGTAGGACATTACTGCTCTGTCCTGTAGGACATTACTGCTCTGTCCTGTAGGACATTACTGCTCTGTCCTGTAGGACATTACTGCTCTGTCCTGTAGGACATTACTGCTCTGTCCTGTAGGACATTACTGCTCTGTCCTGTAGGACATTACTGCTCTGTCCTGTAGGACATTACTGCTCTGTCCTGTAGGACATTACTGCTCTGTCCTGTAGGACATTACTGCTCTGTCCTGTAGGACATTACTGCTCTGTCCTGTAGGACATTACTGCTCTGTCCTGTAGGACATTACTGCTCTGTCCTGTAAGACATTACTGCTCTGTCCTGTAGGACATTACTGCTCTGTCCTGTAGGACATTACTGCTCTGTCCTGTAGGACATTACTGCTCTGTCCTGTAGGACATTACTGCTCTGTCCTGTAAGACATTACTGCTCTGTCCTGTAGGACATTACTGCTCTGTCCTGTAGGACATTACTGCTCTGTCCTGTAAGACATTACTGCTCTGTCCTGTAAGACATTACTGCTCTTTCCTTTAGGACATTACTGCTCTGTCCTGTAAGACATTAGTGCTCTGTCCTGTAGGACATTACTGATCTGTCCTGTAGGACATTACTGCTCTGTCCTGAAAGACATTAGTGCTCTGTCCTGTAGGACATTACTGCTCTGTCCTGTAGGACATTACTGCTCTGTCCTGTAGGACATTACTGCTCTGTCCTGTAGGACATTACTGCTCTGTCCTGTAGGACATTACTGCTCTGTCCTGTAGGACATTACTGCTCTGTCCTGTAGGACATTACTGCTCTGTCCTGTAGGACATTACTGCTCTGTCCTGTAGGACATTACTGCTCTGTCCTGTAGGACATTACTGCTCTGTCCTGTAGGACATTACTGCTCTGTCCTGTAGGACATTACTGCTCTGTCCTGTAGGACATTACTGCTCTGTCCTGTAGGACATTACTGCTCTGTCCTGTAGGACATTACTGCTCTGTCCTGTAGGACATTACTGCTCTGTCCTGTAGGACATTACTGCTCTGTCCTGTAGGACATTACTGCTCTGTCCTGTAGGACATTACTGCTCTGTCCTGTAGGACATTACTGCTCTGTCCTGTAGGACATTACTGCTCTGTCCTGTAGGACATTACTGCTCTGTCCTGTAGGACATTACTGCTCTGTCCTGTAGGACATTACTGCTCTGTCCTGTAGGACATTACTGCTCTGTCCTGTAGGACATTACTGCTCTGTCCTGTAGGACATTACTGCTCTGTCCTGTAGGACATTACTGCTCTGTCCTGTAGGACATTACTGCTCTGTCCTGTAGGACATTACTGCTCTGTCCTGTAGGACATTACTGCTCTGTCCTGTAGGACATTACTGCTCTGTCCTGTAGGACATTACTGCTCTGTCCTGTAGGACATTACTGCTCTGTCCTGTAGGACATTACTGCTCTGTCCTGTAGGACATTACTGCTCTGTCCTGTAGGACATTACTGCTCTGTCCTGTAGGACATTACTGCTCTGTCCTGTAGGACATTACTGCTCTGTCCTGTAGGACATTACTGCTCTGTCCTGTAGGACATTACTGCTCTGTCCTGTAGGACATTACTGCTCTGTCCTGTAGGACATTACTGCTCTGTCCTGTAGGACATTACTGCTCTGTCCTGTAGGACATTACTGCTCTGTCCTGTAGGACATTACTGCTCTGTCCTGTAGGACATTACTGCTCTGTCCTGTAGGACATTACTGCTCT
This sequence comes from Garcialebias charrua, assembly GCA_038048925.1. NCBI lineage: Eukaryota > Metazoa > Chordata > Actinopteri > Cyprinodontiformes > Rivulidae > Garcialebias > Garcialebias charrua. Next base: position 8,945 of record JBBPBX010081894.1, on the reverse strand, counting down.
GTCCTGTAGGACATTACTGCTCTGTCCTGTAGGACATTACTGCTCTGTCCTGTAGGACATTACTGCTCTGTCCTGTAGGACATTACTGCTCTGTCCTGTAGGACATTACTGCTCTGTCCTGTAGGACATTACTGCTCTGTCCTGTAGGACATTACTGCTCTGTCCTGTAGGACATTACTGCTCTGTCCTGTAGGACATTACTGCTCTGTCCTGTAGGACATTACTGCTCTGTCCTGTAGGACATTACTGCTCTGTCCTGTAGGACATTACTGCTCTGTCCTGTAGGACATTACTGCTCTGTCCTGTAGGACATTACTGCTCTGTCCTGTAGGACATTACTGCTCTGTCCTGTAGGACATTACTGCTCTGTCCTGTAGGACATTACTGCTCTGTCCTGTAGGACATTACTGCTCTGTCCTGTAGGACATTACTGCTCTGTCCTGTAGGACATTACTGCTCTGTCCTGTAGGACATTACTGCTCTGTCCTGTAGGACATTACTGCTCTGTCCTGTAGGACATTACTGCTCTTTCCTTTAGGACATTACTGCTCTGTCCTGTAGGACATTAGTGCTCTGTCCTGTAGGACATTACTGCTCTGTCCTGTAGGACATTACTGCTCTGTCCTGTAGGACATTAGTGCTCTGTCCTGTAGGACATTACTGCTCTGTCCTGTAGGACATTACTGCTCTGTCCTGTAGGACATTACTGCTCTGTCCTGTAGGACATTACTGCTCTGTCCTGTAGGACATTACTGCTCTGTCCTGTAGGACATTACTGCTCTGTCCTGTAGGACATTACTGCTCTTTCCTTTAGGACATTACTGCTCTGTCCTGTAGGACATTAGTGCTCTGTCCTGTAGGACATTACTGCTCTGTCCTGTAGGACATTACTGCTCTGTCCTGTAGGACATTAGTGCTCTGTCCTGTAGGACATTACTGCTCTGTCCTGTAGGACATTAGTGCTCTGTCCTGTAGGACATTACTGCTCTGTCCTGTAGGACATTACTGCTCTGTCCTGTAGGACATTACTGCTCTGTCCTGTAGGACATTACTGCTCTGTCCTGTAGGACATTACTGCTCTGTCCTGTAGGACATTACTGCTCTGTCCTGTAGGACATTACTGCTCTGTCCTGTAGGACATTACTGCTCTGTCCTGTAGGACATTACTGCTCTGTCCTGTAGGACATTACTGCTCTGTCCTGTAGGACATTACTGCTCTGTCCTGTAGGACATTACTGCTCTGTCCTGTAGGACATTACTGCTCTGTCCTGTAGGACATTACTGCTCTGTCCTGTAGGACATTACTGCTCTGTCCTGTAGGACATTACTGCTCTGTCCTGTAGGACATTACTGCTCTGTCCTGTAGGACATTACTGCTCTGTCCTGTAGGACATTACTGCTCTGTCCTGTAGGACATTACTGCTCTGTCCTGTAGGACATTAGTGCTCTGTCCTGTAGGACATTACTGCTCTGTCCTGTAGGACATTACTGCTCTGTCCTGTAGGACATTACTGCTCTGTCCTGTAGGACATTACTGCTCTGTCCTGTAGGACATTACTGCTCTGTCCTGTAGGACATTACTGCTCTGTCCTGTAGGACATTACTGCTCTGTCCTGTAGGACATTACTGCTCTGTCCTGTAGGACATTACTGCTCTGTCCTGTAGGACATTACTGCTCTGTCCTGTAGGACATTACTGCTCTGTCCTGTAGGACATTACTGCTCTGTCCTGTAGGACATTACTGCTCTGTCCTGTAGGACATTACTGCTCTGTCCTGTAGGACATTACTGCTCTGTCCTGTAGGACATTACTGCTCTGTCCTTTAGGACATTACTGCTCTGTCCTGTAAGACATTAGTGCTCTGTCCTGTAGGACATTACTGCTCTGTCCTGTAGGACATTACTGCTCTGTCCTGTAAGACATTACTGCTCTGTCCTGTAAGACATTACTGCTCTTTCCTTTAGGACATTACTGCTCTGTCCTGTAAGACATTAGTGCTCTGTCCTGTAGGACATTACTGATCTGTCCTGTAGGACATTACTGCTCTGTCCTGAAAGACATTAGTGCTCTGTCCTGTAGGACATTACTGCTCTGTCCTGTAAGACATTAGTGCTCTGTCCTGTAGGACATTACTGCTCTGTCCTGTAGACATTACTGCTCTGTCCTGTAGGACATTACTGCTCTGTCCTGTAGGACATTACTGCTCTGTCCTGTAGGACATTACTGCTCTGTCCTGTAGGACATTACTGCTCTGTCCTGTAGGACATTACTGCTCTGTCCTGTAGGACATTACTGCTCTGTCCTGTAGGACATTACTGCTCTGTCCTGTAGGACATTACTGCTCTGTCCTGTAGGACATTACTGCTCTGTCCTGTAGGACATTACTGCTCTGTCCTGTAGGACATTACTGCTCTGTCCTGTAGGACATTACTGCTCTGTCCTGTAGGACATTACTGCTCTGTCCTGTAGGACATTACTGCTCTGTCCTGTAGGACATTACTGCTCTGTCCTGTAGGACATTACTGCTCTGTCCTGTAGGACATTACTGCTCTGTCCTGTAGGACATTAGTGCTCTGTCCTGTAGGACATTACTGCTCTGTCCTGTAGGACATTACTGCTCTGTCCTGTAGGACATTACTGCTCTGTCCTGTAGGACATTACTGCTCTGTCCTGTAGGACATTACTGCTCTGTCCTGTAGGACATTACTGCTCTGTCCTGTAGGACATTACTGCTCTGTCCTGTAGGACATTACTGCTCTGTCCTGTAGGACATTACTGCTCTGTCCTGTAGGACATTACTGCTCTGTCCTGTAGGACATTACTGCTCTGTCCTGTAGGACATTACTGCTCTGTCCTGTAGGACATTACTGCTCTGTCCTGTAGGACATTACTGCTCTGTCCTGTAGGACATTACTGCTCTGTCCTGTAGGACATTACTGCTCTGTCCTGTAGGACATTACTGCTCTGTCCTGTAGGACATTACTGCTCTGTCCTGTAGGACATTACTGCTCTGTCCTGTAGGACATTACTGCTCTGTCCTGTAAGACATTACTGCTCTGTCCTGTAAGACATTACTGCTCTTTCCTTTAGGACATTACTGCTCTGTCCTGTAAGACATTAGTGCTCTGTCCTGTAGGACATTACTGATCTGTCCTGTAGGACATTACTGCTCTGTCCTGAAAGACATTAGTGCTCTGTCCTGTAGGACATTACTGCTCTGTCCTGTAGGACATTACTGCTCTGTCCTGTAGGACATTACTGCTCTGTCCTGTAGGACATTAGTGCTCTGTCCTGTAGGACATTACTGCTCTGTCCTGTAGGACATTACTGCTCTGTCCTGTAGGACATTACTGCTCTGTCCTGTAGGACATTACTGCTCTGTCCTGTAGGACATTACTGCTCTGTCCTGTAGGACATTACTGCTCTGTCCTGTAGGACATTACTGCTCTGTCCTGTAGGACATTACTGCTCTGTCCTGTAGGACATTAGTGCTCTGTCCTGTAGGACATTACTGCTCTGTCCTGTAGGACATTACTGCTCTGTCCTGTAGGACATTACTGCTCTGTCCTGTAGGACATTACTGCTCTGTCCTGTAGGACATTACTGCTCTGTCCTGTAGGACATTACTGCTCTGTCCTGTAGGACATTACTGCTCTGTCCTGTAGGACATTACTGCTCTGTCCTGTAGGACATTACTGCTCTGTCCTGTAGGACATTACTGCTCTGTCCTGTAGGACATTACTGCTCTGTCCTGTAGGACATTACTGCTCTGTCCTGTAGGACATTACTGCTCTGTCCTGTAGGACATTACTGCTCTGTCCTGTAGGACATTACTGCTCTGTCCTGTAGGACATTACTGCTCTGTCCTGTAGGACATTACTGCTCTGTCCTGTAGGACATTACTGCTCTGTCCTGTAGGACATTAGTGCTCTGTCCTGTTGGACATTAGTGCTCTGTCCTGTAGGACATTACTGCTCTGTCCTGTAGGACATTACTGCTCTGTCCTGTAGGACATTAGTGCTCTGTCCTGTAGGACATTACTGCTCTGTCCTGTAGGACATTACTGCTCTGTCCTGTGGGATATTACTGCTCTGTCCTGTAGGACATTAGTGCTCTGTCCTGTAGGACATTACTGCTCTGTCCTGTAGGACATTACTGCTCTGTCCTGTAGGACATTACTGCTCTGTCCTGTAGGACATTACTGCTCTGTCCTGTAGGACATTAGTGCTCTGTCCTGTAGGACATTACTGCTCTGTCCTGTAGGACATTACTGTTCTGTCCTGTAGGACATTACTGCTCTGTCCTGTAGGACATTACTGCTCTGTCCTGTAGGACATTACTGCTCTGTCCTGTAGGACATTACTGCTCTGTCCTGTAGGACATTACTGCTCTGTCCTGTAGGACATTACTGCTCTGTCCTGTAGGACATTACTGCTCTGTCCTGTAGGACATTACTGCTCTGTCCTGTAGGACATTACTGCTCTGTCCTGTAGGACATTACTGCTCTGTCCTGTAGGACATTACTGCTCTGTCCTGTAGGACATTACTGCTCTGTCCTGTAGGACATTACTGCTCTGTCCTGTAGGACATTACTGCTCTGTCCTGTAGGACATTACTGCTCTGTCCTGTAGGACATTACTGCTCTGTCCTGTAGGACATTACTGCTCTGTCCTGTAGGACATTACTGCTCTGTCCTGTAGGACATTACTGCTCTGTCCTGTAGGACATTACTGCTCTGTCCTGTAGGACATTACTGCTCTGTCCTGTAGGACATTACTGCTCTGTCCTGTAGGACATTACTGCTCTGTCCTGTAGGACATTACTGCTCTGTCCTGTAGGACATTACTGCTCTGTCCTGTAGGACATTACTGCTCTGTCCTGTAGGACATTACTGCTCTGTCCTGTAAGACATTAGTGCTCTGTCCTGTAGGACATTACTGCTCTGTCCTGTAGGACATTACTGCTCTGTCCTGTAAGACATTACTGCTCTTTCCTTTAGGACATTACTGCTCTGTCCTGTAAGACATTAGTGCTCTGTCCTGTAGGACATTACTGATCTGTCCTGTAGGACATTACTGCTCTGTCCTGAAAGACATTAGTGCTCTGTCCTGTAGGACATTACTGATCTGTCCTGTAGGACATTACTGCTCTGTCCTGAAAGACATTAGTGCTCTGTCCTGTAGGACATTACTGCTCTGTCCTGTAGGACATTACTGCTCTGTCCTGTAGGACATTACTGCTCTGTCCTGTAGGACATTACTGCTCTGTCCTGTAGGACATTACTGCTCTGTCCTGTAGGACATTACTGCTCTGTCCTGTAGGACATTACTGCTCTGTCCTGTAGGACATTACTGCTCTGTCCTGTAGGACATTACTGCTCTGTCCTGTAGGACATTACTGCTCTGTCCTGTAGGACATTACTGCTCTGTCCTGTAGGACATTACTGCTCTGTCCTGTAGGACATTACTGCTCTGTCCTGTAGGACATTACTGCTCTGTCCTGTAGGACATTACTGCTCTGTCCTGTAGGACATTACTGCTCTGTCCTGTAGGACATTACTGCTCTGTCCTGTAGGACATTACTGCTCTGTCCTGTAGGACATTACTGCTCTGTCCTGTAGGACATTACTGCTCTGTCCTGTAGGACATTACTGCTCTGTCCTGTAGGACATTACTGCTCTGTCCTGTAGGACATTACTGCTCTGTCCTGTAGGACATTACTGCTCTGTCCTGTAGGACATTACTGCTCTGTCCTGTAGGACATTACTGCTCTGTCCTGTAGGACATTACTGCTCTGTCCTGTAGGACATTACTGCTCTGTCCTGTAGGACATTACTGCTCTGTCCTGTAGGACATTACTGCTCTGTCCTGTAGGACATTACTGCTCTGTCCTGTAGGACATTACTGCTCTGTCCTGTAGGACATTACTGCTCTGTCCTGTAGGACATTACTGCTCTGTCCTGTAGGACATTACTGCTCTGTCCTGTAGGACATTACTGCTCTGTCCTGTAGGACATTACTGCTCTGTCCTGTAGGACATTACTGCTCTGTCCTGTAGGACATTACTGCTCTGTCCTGTAGGACATTACTGCTCTGTCCTGTAGGACATTACTGCTCTGTCCTGTAGGACATTACTGCTCTGTCCTGTAGGACATTACTGCTCTGTCCTGTAGGACATTACTGCTCTGTCCTGTAGGACATTACTGCTCTGTCCTGTAGGACATTACTGCTCTGTCCTGTAGGACATTACTGCTCTGTCCTGTAGACATTACTGCTCTGTCCTGTAGGACATTACTGCTCTGTCCTGTAGGACATTACTGCTCTGTCCTGTAGGACATTACTGCTCTGTCCTGTAGGACATTACTGCTCTGTCCTGTAAGACATTAGTGCTCTGTCCTGTAGGACATTACTGCTCTGTCCTGTAGGACATTACTGCTCTGTCCTGTAAGACATTACTGCTCTGTCCTGTAAGACATTACTGCTCTTTCCTTTAGGACATTACTGCTCTGTCCTGTAAGACATTAGTGCTCTGTCCTGTAGGACATTACTGATCTGTCCTGTAGGACATTACTGCTCTGTCCTGAAAGACATTAGTGCTCTGTCCTGTAGGACATTACTGCTCTGTCCTGTAGGACATTACTGCTCTGTCCTGTAGGACATTACTGCTCTGTCCTGTAGGACATTACTGCTCTGTCCTGTAGGACATTACTGCTCTGTCCTGTAGGACATTACTGCTCTGTCCTGTAGGACATTACTGCTCTGTCCTGTAGGACATTACTGCTCTGTCCTGTAGGACATTACTGCTCTGTCCTGTAGGACATTACTGCTCTGTCCTGTAGGACATTACTGCTCTGTCCTGTAGGACATTACTGCTCTGTCCTGTAGGACATTACTGCTCTGTCCTGTAGGACATTACTGCTCTGTCCTGTAGGACATTACTGCTCTGTCCTGTAGGACATTACTGCTCTGTCCTGTAGGACATTACTGCTCTGTCCTGTAGGACATTACTGCTCTGTCCTGTAGGACATTACTGCTCTGTCCTGTAGGACATTACTGCTCTGTCCTGTAGGACATTACTGCTCTGTCCTGTAGGACATTAGTGCTCTGTCCTGTAGGACATTACTGCTCTGTCCTGTAGGACATTACTGCTCTGTCCTGTAGGACATTACTGCTCTGTCCTGTAGGACATTACTGCTCTGTCCTGTAGGACATTACTGCTCTGTCCTGTAGGACATTACTGCTCTGTCCTGTAGGACATTACTGCTCTGTCCTGTAGGACATTACTGCTCTGTCCTGTAGGACATTACTGCTCTGTCCTGTAGGACATTACTGCTCTGTCCTGTAGGACATTACTGCTCTGTCCTGTAGGACATTACTGCTCTGTCCTGTAAGACATTACTGCTCTGTCCTGTAGGACATTACTGCTCTGTCCTGTAGGACATTACTGCTCTGTCCTGTAGGACATTACTGCTCTGTCCTGTAGGACATTACTGCTCTGTCCTGTAAGACATTAGTGCTCTGTCCTGTAGGACATTACTGCTCTGTCCTGTAGGACATTACTGCTCTGTCCTGTAAGACATTACTGCTCTGTCCTGTAAGACATTACTGCTCTTTCCTTTAGGACATTACTGCTCTGTCCTGTAAGACATTAGTGCTCTGTCCTGTAGGACATTACTGATCTGTCCTGTAGGACATTACTGCTCTGTCCTGAAAGACATTAGTGCTCTGTCCTGTAGGACATTACTGCTCTGTCCTGTAGACATTACTGCTCTGTCCTGTAGGACATTACTGCTCTGTCCTGTAAGACATTACTGCTCTGTCCTGTAGGACATTACTGCTCTGTCCTGTAGACATTAGTGCTCTGTCCTGTAGGACATTACTGCTCTGTCCTGTAGGACATTACTGCTCTGTCCTGTAGGACATTACTGCTCTGTCCTGTAGGACATTACTGCTCTGTCCTGTAGGACATTACTGCTCTGTCCTGTAGGACATTACTGCTCTGTCCTGTAGGACATTACTGCTCTGTCCTGTAGGACATTACTGCTCTGTCCTGTAGGACATTACTGCTCTGTCCTGTAGGACATTACTGCTCTGTCCTGTAGGACATTACTGCTCTGTCCTGTAGGACATTACTGCTCTGTCCTGTAGGACATTACTGCTCTGTCCTGTAGGACATTACTGCTCTGTCCTGTAGGACATTACTGCTCTGTCCTGTAGGACATTACTGCTCTGTCCTGTAGGACATTACTGCTCTGTCCTGTAGGACATTACTGCTCTGTCCTGTAGGACATTACTGCTCTGTCCTGTAGGACATTACTGCTCTGTCCTGTAGGACATTACTGCTCTGTCCTGTAGGACATTACTGCTCTGTCCTGTAGGACATTACTGCTCTGTCCTGTAGGACATTACTGCTCTGTCCTGTAGGACATTACTGCTCTGTCCTGTAGGACATTACTGCTCTGTCCTGTAGGACATTACTGCTCTGTCCTGTAGGACATTACTGCTCTGTCCTGTAGGACATTACTGCTCTGTCCTGTAGGACATTACTGCTCTGTCCTGTAGGACATTACTGCTCTGTCCTGTAGGACATTACTGCTCTGTCCTGTAGGACATTACTGCTCTGTCCTGTAGGACATTACTGCTCTGTCCTGTAGGACATTACTGCTCTGTCCTGTAGGACATTACTGTTCTGTAGGACATTACTGCTCTGTCCTGTAGGACATTACTGCTCTGTCCTGCAGGACATTACTGCTCTGTCCTGTAGGACATTACTGCTCTGTCCTGTAGGACATTACTGCTCTGTCCTGTAGGACATTACTGCTCTGTCCTGTAGGACATTACTGCTCTGTCCTGTAGGACATTACTGTTCTGTCCTGTAGGACATTACTGCTCTGTCCTGTAGGACATTACTGCTCTGTCCTGTAGGACACTACTGCTCTGTCCTGT
>JBBPBX010081893.1:4940-15851 GCA_038048925.1 Garcialebias charrua | reverse complement strand
GCGTCGCCCGTCCCCCGGAGGGGCCGTGCCACGTGGAAGGTCGCGACGACGGAACACTGCGACGGCATCCCGCCGCGGCCCAGCGTCGCCCGTCCCCCGGAGGGGCCGTGCGCCGTGGAGGGTCGCGTCGAGGTAGCATACGCAATGGCGACGGCATCCCGCCGCGGCCCAGCGTCGCACGTCCCCCGAAGGGGCCGCGCGCCGTGGAGGGTCGCGTCGGGGTAGCATACGCCCGACGGAACAATGGCGACGGCATCCCGCCGCGGCCCAGCGGCGTCCGTCCCCCGGAGGGGCCGTGCGCCGTGGAGGGTCGCGTCGGGGTAGCATACGCACAAGGGAGACGATGCGACGGCATCCCGCCGGGGCCCAGCGTCGCCCGTCCCCTGGAGGGGCCGCGCGCCGTGGAGGGTCCGCGTCGGGGTAGCATACGCACAAGGGAGACGATGCGACGGCATCCCGCCGGGGCCCAGCGTCGCCCGTCCCCCGGAGGGGCCGAGCGCCGTGGAGGGTCCGCGTCGGGGTAGCATACGCACCGACTCCGCTACAGGCGAGCCGACAACGGGGCAACCATGTGGGGTCCGGAGTCATCCGCGAGCCCACGCGGTCCCCGGCCGTCCGTGAGAGCCGGGAGATCGCACCGCCAACTGAGTTTAAGAGAAACGGGTGTTTCGGAGTCCGATCGCGCAGTGCCGGGGGGGGCCGCGCTCCGCCCTGTCCGGAGCCGGGTCCCGGCGCGCGCCGGAGCTCCTCGCCTTACCACTGGGACAGACCGGTCGTCTCGGCCTCGCTACCGATGGGTCGCGGCCAGGGCCCGGAGGCTGGACGAGCGGACGCCCGCTCGAGCGCCACCGGCCTTGCCCGGTCGCTGGAGGTGAGCCCGCATGCGATGGAGAACCTAGCTACCGAGGCCGTCGGGCCAGTAGAGCCTCCACGAGGACGGGCCGCGTTTGCTAGTCGATCGAAGTGACCAGGGGGGGCTGGAGGACGAGGCCCCAGCTCCGCCGCAGGGCGTGGAGCCGGGCGCCACCAGGGAAGCTCCGGAGAGCTGGAGAACCGAGCTGCCGAGGCCGTCGGACGGACCGGTCCGCGGGTAGAGCCTCCGGCACAGGGTCACTCGGGGGTCCGTCGCGTCGGAAATGAGTTCACCTGCGCGGTCTACCAGGCTACCGAGTCCGTAGGACTGCAGTTACCTTCATACAAACAAATATGTGTTACTTCCTGCTTATCACTGTCACATTCATGGGGTTGGCTGCCGGCCTAATCCACCTTTTATATTTTTCCAGACTCTGTTTAGTGTTTGGAAATGGAATAAACTGTTTTCCTCCCTATAAGCACTCAGGGTAACGTTGTCTGAATTACATTCTCTCCACGGACGACGTTTAACCAATTTTTCTGATGATTTTCCATGAAATCCCTCTGACCACAAAGTGTTTGTAATGCAAAACATCAGCAATGTTGTTAGAGGAAAAGGGGTACAGCTCCTGCAGATAAGGGGCGTTTCACTTTGGGACAAATTGAGATCGATGATTGATAACTTGCTGACAAGCCTGATGGAATGATTGACAGGTGGCATCTAGTATCGGACTTGTGCAAAAAAATAAAAATAAAATAGAGAGATTTTACTGGCCTGTTTGAGTGTCATCATTTATTCCATTTTGATTCCAAATGTATTCTCTATTTTGTTGAATCTGCAGTTTGAGAACAGTTTCCTTATAAAACCCTAACAATGGTTTCTTTATTTTTCAGGGATGCTGAGTTAAATTTAGGGGTGTTTGATCACCCCAAAAAAGAGGCTAAAATCATGACTGACACCTGCTATGAACAAGTGTGTTGGAGGTTTTTGGCTTTCAATAAACCCTGACCTACAAATGCCTTGTGTACATTCACAGCAAAATTAGAAAAACAAAGACTTCTTTCAGGGTTGCCCTAATCAGATTACTTTTAGATCAGAGACTGTTTGGGTGGTGTTTACTTCTAGCAGAAAGAAAGTTGTCATCTTTGAATTTTCATCTTGTACCAAAGGGTCAAATTTCTTCCTTTTACCCTTTAATGAAGTCAAGATTCAACATGACCACAGAGTCAAATCCCAGGAATTTGAAATGAACGTTGATAACTAAGTCAAAGTGCTTTCAAGATGTAAAAACATTACTCCTTTCTGAATTATAGATGCTGTTTATGCGTAGAGAAAACTTCTGAGGGCGTAAACACTCTGCCTGTGTTTCAAGTGAAATAAAATCTGTTGAATAAACTGTGAAATAATAAATAATTATTTAGATTAAAGCATTTAAACTTTGTGTGGGATTTTTAATTAATAGGCAATATTTCATCGAAAAAGAGATGAGATGGTAAGATTTTACCCAAGTTCTACCTTCTGATTTATAATTTAACAGGTTTTAAAATTTTACATTTTACCCTCAGTCTCTGTGACTGGAAAGCCAATAGAACCGGGACAAGGACCTGGAACGGGACTGCAGCTGTGGCTAATTAAATTTTCAAGGCAGCACTGGCAGACATGTTGCTCTTCAAGCGGAGCTATTAACTTAGTTCTGCCCATTAACGTTTCTCTACTCTGACTCTCGTCTACAGCCCTTCTGCCATCCATCACAGTCACACTGGTAAAGAAAAACGGAGGTAAAGTTTAGACAAATTTTTTTTTGAAAGTTGAACGCAGGACACATGAAAAAGAAAAGCGAGGCAAATTTGTATAATGGTTTTATTTAAAATGTATGCAAAATGGGGGAAATTAAAGATGGGCGTTTAAATTCAAACATGATGGGAGGGAGCATCAGACAGAAGAAAGATGAAAAAAATAGAGGCGTTGTCATAAAAGAAAAGATGGAGGTGTAATTACCAAAGTTGTGATTGGGACCACACTGTGGATCATGAGACTTAAAAGTAAGAAGTCTTATGATAATGTTTTACTATTTAGGTTTTTAAAGTTTTATAAAATTACAAAAGCAGTTAGAATTAAGAAAAAAATAATAAGCACATCAAAAAAAGCTTAGGATAAATTAAAAGATGATTTAGAAAAACAAAACTGGAAGGACGTGTATGTTGATGATGTGAACAGATCATACGATGAGTTTATGATAAAATGTTCATAAACTCATGGTATGATCTGTTCACATCAGCTCTGAAGCTCTGTATGAAAAGAATTGTGGGCAAAAAAAATGATACAAAGAGAAATATTGCTGACCAACCATGGATGACGAAAGGGTTGAGAAATGCTTGTTAAAAAAATGTTATTTGTATTCATGCTTCTTGAAATAGACTACAGGGAGTCCCCGACTTACGAACGAGTTCCGGATCTAAGGACCGTTCGTAGGTCGATTTGCCGTAGGTCGGAACCCATAGCACGTGTCGTTCGTAAGTCCGGATTTTCATTCGTAAGTCGGAAATTGTATGCTAGCGCTGCGCCAAACACCTGTCTTTCAACATGTGACTCATAAACATGCACAGAACTTTGTTTACAAACGGTTAGCTAGCACACTTACATCTCAAAACACATACCAGTGCTGTATTTAATGTACAAATGCTGTATTAAATGTACAACTGTACTACTCTGATGCATGCTCAATAATCAATAGGCATGTAACGGTTGTAATGGGTGTACCGAACCGTTTCGGTACACCACGTTCGGTTCGGTCCACCTACGTACCGTTTCGGTTATTTTTTCACTCATTAAACGTTCTTAGCAGGGGAATATATGCACCGCGGAACAAAATTTCCTGGGCGCGTTTCAGCACGGAGCTATTATCGCGTGGCACGCGCAGCATTTAGCCGTTAGCATCTCGTGCGGTCTCCTGTTTGTGAACGTTATAAAGTTGTTAAAATGTTAAAAGACGAGCGCACGCGCAGCTTGTGTGGACGTTGCTTCATGAGGACTCTGCAGCAGCTGCGTGACGCAGCTCTCTGAGCAGCAACACGTCAAGTGAACGCGCTGGAAACTGTCATCCGAACGTGAACGAAGAGCTTTATTAAAACTACTTCATCCGAACGTGAACAGCAGCTGTATTAAAACTACTTCATCAGGTAATCAGAGCGGTCCAGAGCAATAACACAAGCTGTATGAGTTTTTAAATCTCGAATCTCTGAACGTTGTTATATGCGCAGGCTTTAAAGTTGCTGAGCGTCGCTATGAGACATTCATCACGTCAACACTTCAAAAAGTTCAGCTCTTTATGAAAAAACTAACTGATGTTGTCAACAACAAGCCCTGGACCAGATTAAAGCCCTGCCATGATGATGAAGAGTGAGAGATTCAACTGTTCAAGAGGTATTTTTCTTTTATTATTATTATCTAAATAATCTTTTTTTTATCATAATCTTATTAACTTGTTTTTTTTTAATCTCTTTTGTTTTTTATTTCCAGTCTGTGACAGAGGTAAATCCACCTGCAGCTAAGAAGTGTGTGATGACTGAACTGAACTCTGAACTGTTCCAACACCTGTCCCACCAAGAAGAAGTTGTGAGTACAGTAATGAGGACAAATACAGCCACACTGCTGCTACTGAACAAAAACTTGATTAGTTAGATTGTAAACAGTCTGTTGCTGCTTATTGTTCTGGTTCTGACTGTTATTGCATTTATTAAGATTTTTATTATTGTTCATATAGTTTATTTATTGTAGAGTGCTGTTTATTTAAAATATCATCCAAATGGGTCACTTTTATTTATTACTACAATACAATTGTATCAACAATCTAAATTGTTCACAAAATACTAAAGATGGATGAACAAAATACTAAAGTTTTAGTTAAGCGTCTAACATTTACAGGCTGTGCAAACAGTATTTTTCTAAATGGAACTAACAAAGAGGAAATAATGAAGGTAGTAAAAAATCTTACAGACAAGAGATCAAAGGACTGGGTGGACATGGATATGATGTTTGTAAAGGATATAATGAGCCATGTTATTGAGCCGTTTACATATATATGTAACTTATCATTTTCAACAGGAATATTTCCAGATAATATGAAAGTAGCTAAGGTAGTTCCTCTTTTTAAAAATGGTGATAAATGTGTGTTCAACAATTATAGACCTATATCCTTGTTACCACAGTTTTCTAAAATTCTTGAAAAACTATTTGTGAACAGACTAGATCAATTTATAGACAAACAAAATATTCTAAGCAACAGTCAATATGGGTTCAGAGCTAAAAACTCTACATCAATGGCTCTCATGGAATTAATGGAACAAATAACTACTGCTGTCGATCAAAAACAATATTGTGTCAGTATTTTTGTTGATTTAAAAAAAGCATTCGATACTATTGATCACACCATTCTCCTTGAAAAACTGAACAAATATGGTATTAGAGGACCAGCATTACAGTGGGTATCTAGCTATTTGAAAGATAGGAAACAATTTGTACAAATAAATGATGTAAGATCTGACCTCTGTAATATCACATGTGGAGTTCCCCAGGGCTCTGTGCTTGGACCAAAGCTATTTATTTTATATGTGAATGACTTGGTAAATGTGTCAGGACTCCTTAAATGTATACTTTTTGCTGATGATACCACATTTTTCTGTTTAGGTGAAGATATAGAACAAATGTTGGAATTGATAAAGACAGAATTTACCAAAATACAAACTTGGTTTAAAATCAATAAATTATCATTAAATCTAGAAAAAACTAATTACATGATATTCAGTAATAAAAAGAAAACTGTTGATGTTCCACTCAAAATTGAGGGTGTTGAGATTTGTAGAGTGAGTGAGGTGAAGTTTTTGGGTGTTATTATTGATGACAAACTGACATGGAAACAACACATAAATTCTGTAAGAATAAAAATAGCTAAATCGATTGCAGTACTATACAAGGTCAGAGACCTATTGAATGATAAAGCTCTGTATTTGTTGTATAACACAATCATTGTTCCACACTTAATCTATTGTATTGATGTTTGGGGGAAAGCGTGTAAAACAATCACAAAGCCTATTTTTGTATTACAGAAAAGAGCTGTAAGAATTATCACTAGAAAACATTACTGTCATCCATCCAGTACATTATTTTATCAACTGAAATTATTGAAGTTCCATGATTTGGTTGATTATAATATTTTATCAATTATGTATAGGGCTCAGAATAACGAATTACCTTTAAATATCCAAATGAATTTTGTTAAAAGACAAAGTTGTTATAATCTTAAGGGGACAGAGATGTTTGTAAAACCACAATTCCGAACTAGTTTGAAGGGACGTTCTACCTCAATCCAGGGAATTAGATTATGGAATGGCTTGGAGAATGTAGTTAAAAATGCCAAGTCACTGTTTACATTTAAGAAAATGATCAAAAGGAATTTGTTGAAAAAATATATATGAATTAGCATAATGTGTATTGTATCAATTATTAGTTATGTATTAGTATTAGTATTAGAAAATTAGAAAGAGTTAGTCATTTTGTACTGCTGGTGAAAGATTATCATTGTTTAATCTGATTGTTTGAAAAAAGGGGCAGATATAATAAGATTTATTCTTCTTTCTGCTACCTTTCTTTTTTTTACATTGTGTACGTATCATTAATGGGATTGTCTTGTATTGTGTTTCTTTTGTAAAAAAAATGAACAAATTTAATAAACATAAACATAATAAACATAAACATACTAATTATTGTTGATTGTGAAAATTACTCTTTTCAACTGTTTTTTCTATAATGATTATGTTTTGAATTGATTGTTTGAAATTGTTTTGTTTTTGAAAAAAAGAGGCAGACATAATAAGAATTCTTCTTCTTTCTGCCACCTTTCATTTTATGTATTCTTTTTTTCACATATTTATGAAATGTTTTTTCTTTTTTATGTTTCAATGTAAAATGAATGAATTTAATTTAAAAAAATAAATAAAAATAACAATACAAACATATTTTTGGCATGTTTTTAAAATAAACATTTTGTAAGTCTTTATTTTGTTAAAAAAAATAATAAAATGTACCGAAAATAAACCGAACCGAGCTCTCCTTGTAGTTGAACCGAACCGAAATGTGATTTTAGCGTACCGTTACACCCCTAATAATCAAGGTAGAAAAATCTAAAAAAGCTAAGTCTGGTCCTCTGGACATTCAAAAAGTACTGTTCGTAGGTCCGTTCGTAAGTCCGAGTTGCCGTATGCCGAGGGCACTGTAACTCGAGGACTCCCTGTATATGCCACGGGGGGTCATGACGTACATCCGGTAAAATGCAACACACATCCGCCACTTCCGGTTCCCATCCACTGCCGTTGTTGTTAGCGTTAGCTCCTAGTAGCAAACCATGACAACGACCCGAAACGGGAAGCGGCTGCGAGCTACCGGCACTGCACATGAGTTCCGTTGTGTCCGCCCACCGGTGGGTACAGCTGTTCCGAGGGGGGGGTTGGGCGAATATTTATTGCGGCTATCCCGTAGGGGGAATGTCGCCATAATTTTATATGAATTTATATGTGTATAGAGTTATTATTGGTGTGTATGCAGATGTTTTATTAATTGTATTTAGTCATTTATGTTTGTGTCTTTCCCGCTAACCGGAAGTGCGTCATCTGTGTAATGACGGCGGAAGTGTTGGAACTGAAGTCCGTGGCATATAGTCTATTGAGAACACAAGAAGCAGAAGAGAAATATAAGAAGTATAAAAATAAAATAGTGGGGATTATAAGCAAAAGTAAAAAGGAATATTATAGTGATTTGATGAATGCTCAATAATCCAGGTAGAAAAATCTAAAAATGCTTGGCCAGTCTTATGTCGGGGAAACTAAACAGCCACTGGCCAAAAGGATGGCCCAGCACAAAAGATCAACATCATCAGGCCAGGACTCTGTGGTCTACACTCATCTCCAGGCCAGTAGTCACTCTTTCAAGGATGAAGATGTTCACATCCTTGATAGAGAGGAACGATGGTTTGAGAGAGGAGTAAAGGAGGCCATCTTTGTGAAAAGAAACCGTCCATCATTAAACAGAGGTGGAGGCCTCCGGGTTCAACTGTCCCCCTCTTACAATGCTGTTATTGCTAGTATCACTCAGCCCTCTGTGAATAGCAAACAACCATCAGGGTGCTAACGATCCATCGTTAGGCTGATGGTCCTCCTTGATCATGTGAGCAGCTGGTTTCGGCTGTCATCAGCAAACTGGTTGATCCACTGTGAGAGGGTGCTATTTATAAGACTGAGCTGAATACAGCATCTCAGACTGAGGAAGTCTTTCGGACGAAAGACGAAACGTTTTTACAGTTGTTGTTTTTTTTGCTTTGTTTTGTTTTTTGAATGTTCAGAGGACCAGACTTAGCTTTTTTAGATTACATGTATAGGGATTTATTAAAGGGGACCACATATTGGTTTTTTAAATTTTTATGGTATGTCTGTGTGCTATCCAGACCCCGTTCATTCAATTTAATACAAAAAATAATTCTTAGATAATAAATTATACCCTTTTTAATTCTGCCATTTCTAACTTCCGTTCTAAACGACCTGTTTATGATAATGAGCTCTGAAGTCCACGCCCGTCAAAACTCTGTCTCCGCCCTCTGTAACTGCCAGTATCTCAAATCTGTTGTTGTTTTAAAATTAGCCTTTTTTTATTACTCGTTTGACTTACTGTTAGTGCTAGCTTAAAAAATAACTTACCGAAAGCTGTTTGTGTGCGCCGCCATTAGCTGCTCCTTTTTATCATGCCCTCCCGAATCCGAGCTCTTCCTCCTCCTTCGTACAAACAGCCCGCGTAGCTCCTGCTAGTTGCATGCGGCGCTTTGGTCCACCACGGCTGCACATCCATCCAGATAAACGCAAAGAGTGTTTCCAGTTAATTTGTCCATATGAGGCAACCTAACCTCTGACCGGACCGGACCCACACTGTCCTCAAAAGCCAGCAGCTAACTGCAGCCCGATCTCTCCGGAAAAAAAAAAAAAGATGCCGCGACCGGGAAGCGAACCCGTGTCCTTCGGATAACGAGTCCAATTCACTACCTCTAGACCAACCGGGCAGTTATGCAAAAAGCAGTCTTTCATCGTATAAGAAACAATCACAACCACCTACATTTAGAACGCTGAAGTTTTGATTAGATTTTGATGAAGTGAAAGGTATTCTTAAAATAAATAAGTTGCTAATCTGAAAATATATCGATCAGTGGTGATTGATGGTACAGACTGTCGTCCCGCGAGTAAGTGTGTGTGTGTGCAAAGTTTTCTGCCGGCTGCGGGTTGGGAGCGATATTACACTAAAAATTGAACTAAAACGTAAAAATAACAATTATAAAGTATTATTATGTCGATGTATATATCTAGTTTCACCCCGATTTCTCCGAAACAAAAGGCTTTAAATAAAAAGGGGGAAAAAAAACGATGCCGTTGACAGGACGCGAACTCTGGTCTCCTGCGTGCCGCTCAAGTGTCGTAACCGCTCAACCAAACTGACAGTTGTGCAAGAGCAGTCCTTCATCATATAAGAAACAAGTCCAAACCGCGAGAGTGTGTGTGCACAGTTTCAACGAGACAGAGTTCATTCAAACAAGGTAATAAAACATTCTGGTTTTACTCAAGATGTGCTGCTGGCTGGAGCAGGGCTGAGCCCATAGCCCCCCCGGGGGCTAAATAAATGAATAAATAAATAAATGACCGCCAGGTCAGTTCCTAAACTGCTCGGCAACCGTGACGTTTTTTATACTGAAGTGGGTTGAGCCGCACCAGGGGTTGCTAGGTGAGGGGCTGGACTCAGGTTTGGTGTGGGTTGTGGTTACGGTTTGTGACGTCACAAACCGCAGGAAGTGCAATCGGAGTGTTTCTATCTAAGATAAATAAATCTACTTAGAGTAAATAAACCACTGGGTGCATTTTTTTAGCACTAGGACTGTTTTTTTATGAAGTACATACCCAAAGTTCAGTAAAAAAAAACATTAAAAAGTGAATTTTGAATGTGTGGTCCCCTTTAAATAAAAGTAATGGTGATATGAAAGCAACATGGCGAGTAATGAATGGTCTGAAAAATCATAGAAGTGAAAACGGGTATTTCACAATATTTTAAGGAGGACAATGAAATCCATGATGAGAATGAAATTGTAAATGGATTTAATCATTATTTTGTGAATGTTGGATCAAGACTTGCAGCTAAAATATCAAACGCAGATAATAATGTGAGCCATTCAGTTACAGGATGTGGCAACTGTATTTTTCTTAATGGAACAAATGGACAAAGAAGAAATAATGAATATACTAAAAAAATCTTACAGACAAGAAATCAAAAGATTGGGTGGACATGGATATGATGTTTGTAAAGGACATAATGAGTTATGTTATTGAGCCGTTTACATTTATATATGTAATTTATCATTTTCAACAGGAATATTTCCAGATAATATGAAAGTAGCTAAAGTAGTTCCTCTTTTTAAAAATGGTGATAAATGTGTGTTCAACAATTATAGACCAATTTCCTTGTTACCACAGTTCTTAGAAATTCTAGAAAAACTATTTGTGACCAGATTAAACTAATTTATTGCTAAACAAAATATTCTAATTTATTGCTAAACAAAATATTCTAAAAGTAGCAGTCAGTATGGGTTTAGAGCAAAAAAACTACATCAATGTCTCTCATGGAATTAATAGAACAAATAACTACTGCTGTCAATTAAAAACAATACTGTGTTAGTATTTTTGTTGATTTAAAAAAAAAAATTCAATTCTATTGACCATATTATTATTCTTGAAAAATAGAATAAAGATGGTATTAGAGGACCAGCATTACAGTGGTGGAGGCCTCCGGGTTATTATATATATATATATATATATATATATATATATATATATATATATATATATATATATATATATATATATATATATATATATATATATATATATATATATATATATATATATATATATATATATATATATATATATATATATATATATATATATATATATATATATATATATATATATATA
>JBBPBX010081892.1:4718-15851 GCA_038048925.1 Garcialebias charrua | reverse complement strand
AAAGAAAAATAAAAGAGAGAAAAACTACTTTTAAAAAGGTTAAAAGAACTAGAACAGCACTCAGAAAAATAGCACTATAAACCTAATGTGGGAACAAATACTTAAAATCCGGAAAGAGAAAGATAGGTTGGAAGAGCAAAAACTGCAACTGGTGAGTATGGTATATTTAATGTTGATGAGAAGCAATCTGAAATCTGAAACTAGCAGAAATAAGTCCAAAGAAGCATAATCCAAAATATCTGAAACAATCAGGAATAAAAAAAATAAAATAAAAAAATAAAAACTGAAATAAGGAGGAAATAAGCAAAGCTTTAATGGGCTAAAACCAGCTGAAAAATAGCTAAACAAGAGCATGGTTTTGCTAAATTAGGGTGAAAAGTTGGATTAAAAAATGTAGAATTAGCTGAAAAAGCTGAAACAGGCTATATACAGAAATTATTAAGTTAAATACCTTTGATACCAGCACATTTTCTTCATGTCTCAATAAAAGCACTGTCCTGCTTGTTATTTAAATCTAACCCAAGAGAAAAAGTTATTTAATTGTTCCCATGTATATATCTTTAAAAGAAAAAATATATAATAAGTAAACTTGAAAAGAAAAGTTTAATTAAAAGGACTCAGCACTGAAGACATGTACAAAAAAAACAAAAAAAAAAAAAAACCAGAGGGAGGAAAATAATAACTACTGTATTTTTAGCCTGTATGACATATTTATGGATTGTTTTTTCTTCTTAAACTTTTCACAAACTATCCGAGGATTAAATATGAAACAAAGATTGAGGCGCTGAGGTTAGAACAAAAGTTTATTTAGATACAGCAGTTAAATGGAGTAACAAATGTGGTCTTCACCTCCTCAGCAGTGGGGCTGGTGCCCTGAAACACAGAATAAACATTACATTAAAATAGTTTACACTTCTCCATTATAACAGGATTAGATAATTTTCTACAGCGTGAATGTGGGTGAAAAGAAAATTAGAACTTCAGCTCCGAACGAGGGTCTGGTCTTAACCAGGCTAGAAGGCCTCGGGACGTGTAACAGTTTTTTGAATAAACAAATAAAATATTTGCGGACAATTCGAGACAAATTGATTAGCGTCGAATGAACCTTCACGGTTGGAAGGATTGATCAAAAAGGATTATGGCATTCTATCTCAATAATTTTAGGTTATAACACTTAAACAAACTGGAAATTTGGAAATTGCAATGGGACCTTCCGTTAGCATAGCATAGACTGTCCAACAGCGGACATTTTATAACTTTGTAACGATAGACAGCTCACAGCGGATTCGCTTAACAAAGCATACAGAGTGACGTCGTGTAGAGAAACGATAAGCAGAGAGTGGATTACCAATTTGGAAGACGTACTTTTGTGAATAGCTCCAGTGAATGTACACGTCTTGCGGTCACGCAAAAGACAGTCGTTTCCTGTACAGCCTGAGTAGGGTTGCCAGGTGAGAAATGTAGGATTATCGTACACCCATCATAAACAAAATAAGTATGCTCTATAGTCACTCTATTGTTGAATACCGTAGCGTTTAACAGTAAACAGGCACTCACAGCTTTGTGGCGTCAGTACTGGGGGGGAACCATAGACATTAATACGCATTATTGTCTGGTGGCAAATAATGAGCTCTACAGAAAGTCTTCTGTCACATTTAGAAAAGCACGATTAGCTGGAATTCCAAGACGCCTTCAGGGTTCACAAAAAACTCAGACAGACAGTTGCGACAGGCTGATGGAAACCAATCATAACTACACGTTCGCAGAATGGCCAAATGATTGTATTTTTGGCCTTTTTCGGGATTATCGATCGTACATCGTACAGAGGGCAAAATTGTCGTACAAATACGAAAATTACCGTACAGCTGGCAACACTGAGCCTGAGTATAATGGAGACCCCTGATGGATGAAAAAAGGTACTGCAGACAGGAGCATAATAATTTCTAGAAAAACCAAAAACAGGTCGGAGTCACTTTTATATGTAATTAATTTGGTCATCCAGTTGGGTTATTCGTTCTGAAACATCTAATAAAGGTAAAAGGATGCAGGTACAGATTTAAATAACTGTTTGGAGTCAGATGAATAAAATAAGCCCCTGAAACGTGTATAACACAAATAGTTAATTAACTATGCACACTTAGGAGGTAGTAACACTTAGCACAATGAAACTTAAGTTTGATATTGGCTTGTATGAAATATGGACATTAAAAGCAATAAGAGGACAGATTGGGGTTTAAAGAATAATAAATAATAATAACAATAATAATGAATTCAATTTATAACGCACTTTTCATTAATGAAAAGCTCAAAGTGCTAAAAAGGGAGTAGCCCTCACCTTCTGATGTGCTGTTGACATGTTGAAATTATTGATTTGCAGTGTGATGTAGAATTGAAGGACAAATTTGCCTCTGTGGGCTTGGAAACATTTTACAAGTATCTCTTACTACTATCCTAAACTGACAGCACTGGCTGCAAAAATGTCCATGTTTGGGACTACCTACCTGTGAGCAAGTTTTCACTAACAAACATTGATAAAACAGCTATGCTCGAAGCTCAATTTATGGGTTCACAGTTACTACCTAGATGTAGAAAATGGATTTAAAATTCATTCATTTCTAAATTTTGATGCATTTTTAACATGCAGGAAAGGGTTTTAACAAAACTGTTTTTTTTTATGTCCAGAGGCCCAGATTTAGTTTTTTTTAGATTTTTCTACCTGGATTATTGAGCATGCATCAGGGTATTTAACAAAACAGTTTGTCGAATAAATGTTTTAAAACGTGCAATCACTGATCAGTTTTTTTAATGTGTAATGCACTTAAATGTTAAATTGAGTAAAAGTGTAAAAGGACAATTAATTTAATGTTAATATTTTTTAATTTATTGATTCTTTGCACTAATACAAAGAAAAAAGTGGACTTTTGGAATGAGTATTCTGGTCTGACCCCCTTGAGATTAGATTAAGCTGTATGCGGCCCCCAGATCAAAATGAGTTTGACACCCCTATTGGAACAATAGGCCAAAATGAACGAGCCCATATTTTTACTTTGAATAAATGAGCCACTGAGTTTAACAATTTCAAATTGACAATTTAGGAGGGCATCTTGCGGTGCCGTTTAGACATGAAAATATACACAATACATAAATAAATCCAACAAGAGGGCAGATCCTAAATGGCTTAAGGAATTGGCTAATTATCATAGACTGTATACTGGCAAGGGGGTCTTAGAAAAAAGTAAATTATATTTTCTAAAATAAAAGTAGGCTACAGTATTTTTTGGTTTCAGGGTAGATTGATTATTTCACTTTGAGGTAAACTAATGTTTTGGATCTGTTGTGCAGATCAGATTGAAAGATGCCTCTGTCGAAGGATCAATAAAGCTGGTTAACAGAAAATTAATTTGATCTTGGTCTGTTAATGATTTTTTTTATTTTTTATTTATTTTTTAAATAGCCTCATTGAACAGTGTTGGTGGAACGGCAAGAGTGAGTCTTATGAATTCCACCTCATCCTTACAAAACACATAATGGTAAGACATGTACAGTATTAAGATAGGCCTCTGTCAAAACACATGCAGCATCTGACTTTTGAATCTTAGCTACTATGGTTATTGATCAGATCGGATCAGAATTAATATGAAGGTGTGTCCAGAACTGGCTCATGGTGACTTCACTGAAAACAACAACAACATGGCTGGACTCATATGCAACCTTGCTCAAAGAACTTTTGAGGGGCTTACGCAAGGAACAACTGAAAACAATAAAGGCACCAGAAGTCGGGCAGAGCACTGGACTGTCATCAAAGAACAAAAGACTGTCCACAGAAACTTTCAGCCGAGCAGAGACAAAGAATTTGTCAAAGAACTGTCAAACCATGGTCATCAGACACAAATGGCCAGAACACACGGTCCGGATTTGGGGGGATCCTGACGAGAATCAGAACCCAGTGAACGTCTCACTGGGGGCTGGAACAAGAGCTGAACACGTTCTCCAAACAGACAAGAGAACAAATGGTCCTGAAGTCACTCATACCAGCAAAGGCCGCACCCCATATTGATGTGTGAGGTTCTGTCATTGATCTTAGTATCCGGGATCAAAACTACAGTTGCTATGATGCATTTTTTAAATGAAACACATGGGTACATTTAGGGCCTGCCAGCGCGGGCTTCATGATTTTTAGTTATACTGTACTCAGGTGGATCTGACGACTTGCTTCTTCTGGTTCCTGTAACTCTGTGGTGAAGCTTCATACAATGTTTTATAGAACTGAAGAGAGGGCAGCAGTTATCCTTGGCGGAGTGCATGTTGGGATTCTGATGTGTCACAAGGGGTACATTTTGGTAAATGATTATAATTTTAAAGAAAATGAGATGATATCGTAGATTACAGTTAGCTATATGGTTGTGAAAACCAAATTAGTGGTGGCAATAGGCTGAGGTTTAGGAAACATCTGACACTAGTGCTTAGGTTAAAGGATGGTAAATTTAGACACAATTTCCATATAACTTTGGCATAATTGAAACAAGGTAGAGTTTTGTTTCAAAAGGGGGTTAAGGGGCTGACAGATGTCTCTAAAAATAGAGAGGTTGAAATTGGTCCCTTGAAATAACTAATAACTAGATTGTAAATGTTTCCTAAAAACAACTAGGCCGAAAAATGTTCCTAGAAATAACTAATTAACTAAAAGATGGTAAATACATTTTAGTGAACAAAGCATAGTAGGGAACTGATAAATTGGCAAAGTTCACTTACGTTGATATTGAGGCGGTATTGGTCTTGAACGTTTTATTTTCTTTAATCATGTCATGGAGGAAGGAGTATTGATGCAAGCATATTTCAAATGAGCAATTAACAACACTGTTTGTTTTTCCCCCCTCTGTGAAATGTGTGTGAAGCAGAATGGGGGACGCCCCTTGGAAATATTTCCTGACCTGCAGGCTCAAACCACTCAAACCTGAAGTGGACCTGATCAGAGGGTGTTTAGAAATATGATGGTTCTGTAGAATTATAGCAATTGACTTGACGAGACGACATGTGACTTATTGACTCAGGAAGAAGGTGTATAGAACCACAGGTGTACAATGTTTTGTGAATTATGCTCTGCTGCCGCTTGCTATGTTATGTGTGTAATCTCTGCTATAAGCTGAATGAGAAGGTACAGTATTTTTGTAAGTATGAACCGCCTCAAAACTACTCATAATTAACCCTAATGAAGATTAAGCCTCTTCCAAACCCAACTAACATGCATGATTCATTCTTTGTACTACTGATTTATAATTTATTGGGTGTTGCTTGCTGTGGTACATTCTGTTTATTATAGGTGGTTCTTGGAAATGCTCCAGCTGAGGAGGTAAGGATGGAACTTTATTTTTGTTTTATTGCACATTTCTGGGTACAAATTTTAATATAATATTGGAGAAATTGGCTTACGTTTTAGAATCTGATTTATCAGTACCATTGTGAGTGGGTTTATGGATAGACAGTAGAGAGTAATTTAACCCACATGGATTTACCTATGTTTGGGCCTTCTCTCAGATGAGTGAATTGGGTTAAACCGAGAGGCCCTGTTGTAATCTAACAAGTTGAAAGTTTGTGGTTTAGATTTTCTTAACAGATTTCAAAGGAGGCAAGACCAGACAGCTCTGGTCAAGTACGGACCCGTGTGAGGTCGCTGAACGCACACCACAGGCAGTGCGTGTCAATGCCAGGGGATCCACACGGTTCAGTGTGCTCCAGCCCGTGATCCAGGAAGGAGCTAAAGGATTGGGTTGGACAACAAGAAGAGCTCGCGTTCGAACTCTTGTGCCTTGATAGACGAAAGTAGCCGAGTAAAGTTGCGTGCGGGCCCAGAAGGACTCTGTTTTATGGGGCCACTCGGTGCTAGGAATATCCACACATAGCACAGACACCTAAAAAGATAAAAACACTACATATTAGAGTTTCACATTACACGAAGAAAACTCGGGGACATAGGAGGACATTCCCGAGCACCCCAGGGGAATGCCCCCGAGTACGTGTGGCACATTCAAAAAGTATATTAATGTTTCTGTGGTGGTGATATAAATCTTGTGTTCTTTCTCTATTTTTTGTGTGTTCAAGGGAGACAACTGACTTGCTGCTGGCTGCCTTGCTGCTGGAGGAGGAACCAAGGTCTCACAAGTTCATAGGTCTTTACTATTTAGCTCACACCGTTCAGAATACATTTACATTCATTTTCACATTCTGCTGGCGCTTGAAATAACGTTATCCTTTACTCTAGTATTATACTCTTTTATTAAACATTCCACGGATCTTGTCTTAACATTTTACGTCTTTTATCGATTAATATAAAAGTTTTACTCGTATATATCTTATTAAGGATTACCATTTTTTGCTTAATCCATTTAAATCATATAATTTACATTTTAACCAACTAGTGTAAAGAAAAACTATAACTGGGAGGATTTTGAAAAAACTGATTGAATATTGTGAACATATGCATTAAACTACACTATGAGTTGTGTGATTTTATTTCTTGAGGTGGACCTCAGGAATTGAGGTCCAAAGGGGGTTTTGTTGTGAAATAAAATAATATATTTTTGTCTTCATGTTTCATTTGCTCCTAATTTGCTGCAAGCTGATGCAAGCAGAAGCGTATCTTGTTTAGAAAATGTTTGTGCAAACATTACAGGGACTTTCCACTCAACCTGGAGGGGTAAGAACAGTCTTGTGTTTCCGGTTTGGCCAGTGTTTGTATAGCTGGGACTTTTACTTTGAGGGGCAAGAAAAACATTCTTGTAGCATGAGCTTAGGTATCAGCTGGAGACAGAAAAACATTCTTGTTGCATGAGCTTAGATATAGGCAACAGAGAAGAATATAAGAGGCAGACTTCCTCCTCCAGAGACAGACAACGCAGGACCGGCAGCGAGGGACCAACCCATCAGGTTGTATGCTGTCTTCATGAATGCGCATTTCTGTTCTTTGTCCCTTTATCTATCTTTCTTTCCCTCTTTCCCCATTTTCTCCCTGGTTCTCTTTTAAACAAATATAATGGCTTTAGAAATAGAAAAAAGTATTCTGTGACTTTTAAAACTTATGATTATTAAAACTGGTTTGGAACTTTAAAGTGCGAGTCTGTCGTGTTTTCAGCGTATCTCCTTTTTTGATCCAAAGAGAAACAAAAAACCAACTCGAGCGGAAAGTAAGGTGGAATCCGCAACATTAGGCATAGAGCAAACTTTATGTAATAATATTAGGGTTTCAGATCTGCAATTATTAGTAAATATAAAAAAACATATCTGCTTTAAAAGTATCAGTATTAGCTCATCTCTGACAGCATGGTGGGAGTATCTGAAAATGACAAAGTCTTCACTACTCCCATACAGACAAACACCCATCTGGAACAATCCTGACATACAGAAAGAAAATAATATGTTAAATTTCTCAGGTTGGAGAGCTAAGGGAATTGAACGTCTAGAACACATATTTGATGGTGTAGACTTTATTTAATTTAATGAATTAATAATACAATATGGCATTGACAATAAATACTTCTTAGAATATCAACAAATTAAGTCTATTGTAAAAAAGAAATTTAAGCTTAATAGAGAATTGTTAGAGACACCAATATGTGTGTCAGAATTCATTAATCTTAAACAACCCAAATTGTTATCTAAAATATACAAGAAATTGTCTAGAATCGATGACTCCATAATGCTTCCTGTTGCAAAATGGGAGACAGATTTATCAGTCAACTTTGACCAAAACACCTGGTCTCAAATATGTTTAAAAACATTTAAAATGACTAGAATCTCCAATTTACAATTAATACAGTATAAAGTTCTTTATAGAGTACACTATACAGGTCAACGAATGTTTAAGATGGGATTTACATCATCTAACAATTGCTCACAGTGCACAAGCAATATACCTGATGATTATATTCACGCACTCTGGTTCTGTCCACCCGTTCAGAGGTTCTGGGTCCAGGTATGTGAGGACTTGTCTAAATGTCTGAAATGTAATATTCCACTCTCTCCATCTGTTTGCTTATCCTTGAAGATGTTACACTAGAAAAAAAAATCTTGTGTGATCTTCACTGCCTTATGCATCGCAAAGAAAACTATACTCTTAAATTGGAAAAATAAAAATAATCTTAGCATTAATCAGTATAAAAATCTTCTGTTAGAGCATATTAGTCTGGAAACAGCATCTGCCGACACATCGGATCAATTTCTTTGGCATTCTTTGATCGGCTCCGTTACATAGTGGGGGTGGGGGGTCTGGGGTCTGGCCTTGTGAGGCACTGGGGCTGATGTGGGTGGTGTCGGGGGTTGGGACGCCGGGGGGTTGGGGCTGTTTGGGCGGGGAGGGCCCTGCCCTCAACCTGGGGAGGACCTGGGTGGTTCTGGGGGATATCTGCTGGGGACTGCATGCAGGGCCTCAGGTGGTCTGTAAAGGCGGTCATGGGTCGCCGGTCGGTGGCCAAGCTGGGCTGGGGTGGTTTCGGGGTGGGCGCCGGGGGCTTGGGAGTCTGGGGACGTGTCGTCCCCGGGCTTGGCCCTGGTGGGGGTTGGGGATCTTGGGCTCTGGCGGGCGGGTCGCCTGGCTTGGGCTGGCCTGCGCTCTGGTGTCTGACACTGGCCGGGGGGCCCTCGGCTTGCTGGTGGGTTGGGGGTTCGTGGGCTGGGGGGTTGGGGGTTTGGAGGTGTGCCTGGTGACCCACGGGAGGGGGCAGTGTAACCCAGCCTGGGTGTCTAGTGTGTTATGTGTTCTGACAGTTGTTAATATTAAGGGTGGGTGTAGTATTTCTTCTGGGCTGGGGACTGGGTGGATATCCTTGATGACGCTCTAGGATTATGCTTGGCCGGATGGCTGGCCCTTTTCTATGGCAGGGGCACGCTTCCGGTGCTCCCTGGCTCTCTCGGTGGTTGGACGGGCACTCTTGCCATGTCGTCCATGTGGGATTTTGTGTCCTCTTGGGTTGCCGGCTGACTGCGGTTTGTAGGGGTCTTCGCGGCCCTGGTGGGTGTGGGCTGATGGTCCCGCTGCTGGCGGCCCTCGTGGCCCTGTTCCTCTCTGGTCTGGAGCTCATGGGCCTGGCGGTCGGAGAGGTGTTTTGGCCTTGCTTCTTGGGTGGACCGTGACGAACTGGGGGGTATGTAGGGTCAGCGGGGGAGCTGACTCGCTGCGGGAGCATTTGTTCCTGCAGTTATTTTCTCCCCATCCCTCACCGCGCACCTCCGCCCTCTTCATTTCAAATTAATACATGTAGGGATTTTGAGACTTGGATGTGCTACAACGTTTTTACATCTCTGTTGTGCAATACCACCTGGGACTCAATTTTATTATACACCTTCGACATTCACTCATAAACATCCTCATAAAATTCACATATAGGGATTTGGGGTGAGCACTATGGTTATGGGTGGCGAGATGACACCACTCTCATCTCCTGTGCCTATGCTCACTCACAATTATGCATTTAGACAGTAAGGGCTTGGGTTAGAGTTGGGGTGGAGGGGAACCTGGCATTATGTCAACCTTTACTCCTTCACTTTCCCTTTTTTAAGTGCACTTTACAACAACACACATCAACAGCACATTTGGGGACGGGGTGTCTGTGTCGGGGTCTAGGTTTGTTAATTTTTTTCCCCACCCTCTGGTTCCCTGGCGGCCATTTTGGTGGTGGGGTCCGGTAGGATGGCAGGCCGTCGGGTGTTGTCCTGGACAATGGGAGGGTTGGGGCCTGAGGGTTCGTGGTGGGCGGGACTGGCATTGCGCTCTCCCTAGGGGCTGCTTGGGCTCGGGTGTCCTGTCCTGACGGCAGGGCGCGGGTTGCGCCGAATCTTGAATGTTGGCTACTCTCCACCCCAGAATGAATGGGCCCACCTCCTGGGTTTGGGTGTGGGTTGCCCCATGTAGGCGGCATGTATATGTTTTGGACCTGGGGGGTATAGAGTGTGCATCGAGGTTATGAATGGAACGTGTCATTATTGTTTGTATTTGTGTGAGTAAGGGTGAGGATGAGGATGGGTCTAAGTGAGTGTGTCTGTATTTTTTTATTTTTTATTTTTTTCTTCTTTCGGCTTTTTCCCTGCGTTAGGGGTCAACACAGCGATCTAGTCACACGAAGGCAGTTGTTTTTACGCCGGATGCCCTTCCTGACACAACCACAGACCACCGAGCAACCACAGCCCTCTGTGTGGAGTAGAGAGCTGATATCTAGGGTTCCCGGGGGAGCAGATGGTGTGGGTTAAGGGCCTTGCTCAAGGGCCCAGAGTGGGGCAGATGAGGGTGGAGACAGGTGTGACCGCTTCACTTATCCCACCCACATCTTTGATGTTGTCGGTACCGGGGCTTGAACTGGCAATCTTCCGATCTCAAGCTCACCTTCTTAACCTCTGCACCACCACTCCCACCACCTGTGTCTGTATATGAATGTTTAGTTGTCAGGCTGGACTTAGGCTGCCCCCTCTCTGATACATCTGAGGATACTTGGTGTCATGCTCCTACCACGTGGCCCCCTGGCGGGGTGTGCCCTTGCCTGCCGGCGCGCTTGGGGCCCTCAGCAACGAGGGTTGGGCACTTGAGCGTTTGTTTGCCCGGCCTGGTGGCTACCTGGTTGGGCTGGGGTCCTCTGGTCCTATCGGGTCTGGGCCTGAGGGGTGGGCGTCCCTGGGGCCCGGGCCTGGGCACCTGGGCCTGGGGCTACGTTGGTGTGGCGGGCTCCGGTGGGGTCCTGTGAGTTTGTCGCTGTTGGCCCCTGGGGTTCATTGTGTGTGGTCGCTGGTAGGGCTCTCCGGTTCTCCCCTATGGTCAGATCTGGGAGATGGGTGAGTGGTTCGTCATGTTCGGGTCGCCCTGGGGGCTCTGGGCTCAGGGTCCTTCTTGGGGTCTTGGGCCCTGGTACCCCCATTTGTCTGCCTCGGGTCTTGGGGGGCGGATCTCTGATGCTTCACGGTCACTATTGAATGTTCTATTAGAGAAGCCTTATTCATTTATGCATGCTTACAAACACACACTTATAGATGCAGGGATACACATGCAGGTATCGTTTGTAGATATGTAGATGGGTATATGACATATATATATATATATATATACATATATATATATACATATATATATATACATATATATACATATATATA
>JBBPBX010081889.1:0-15852 GCA_038048925.1 Garcialebias charrua | reverse complement strand
GGTTAGAAGCAGGCGAAGTTGAAGGCACTTCCAGGGAGATGACCCTGTGGTCTGAGACACCCAGGTCATATACAGACAAGTTATTGAGTACAGTGTCTGTAATCACCAAATCCAGAGTATGCCCCCTGTTGTGCGTAGGGGCGTCCACATGTTGGGTGAGGTTGAGAGATTCCAAAAGAGACTTAAAATCTGTAGCCAGAGGGGAAGAGGAATTGTCCATGTGGATATTTAGATCGCCAAGAAAAATAGTTTTTACAGGGGAGGTGCAGAAAAAAGTGAGGAGGTCATGCATTTCTGAGTTAAATGAAACATGCGGTTTGGGAGGTCTATAAATCAATATAACGTTCATCAGGAGTGGGGCTTTGAAGTTGAAGGCCAAACATTCAAAAGAAGAAAAATTATGAGAAGACAGATGTGACAATTTTAAATTACTGCGGTAGATTACAGCCAGACCACCACCGCGGCCAGTGCAGCGGGCTCTCTGCAGATAACTGTATCCAGAGGGACAAGCTTCATTCAGAGAACTGAACACGTCTGGTTGATGCCAAGTTTCTGTGAGGCACATGAGGTCCAAGTTTTTCTCCAGAATGTGATCATGAATTAGACATGATTTATTGGATAGTGATTGTACATTGAAAAGTTCTATTTTAATGCTAGTTGGTGTAGGAGCTTTTTGAACCGGTTTAAGCAGACTGAAGTCCACTCCACGTTTTCCTTGCCACCTCGTGCGCTGCGGACTACAAGGGACTACAGACGCAGCGTTCTGATGACGTAGTTGAGGTGCGACACGTCTCCCGGACGGAATCAATTCAGAGCGAGAATAAACAGATTTCTTTCGAGAGCCTCTATGGATGTAACGAGGTCTACGCAGAAGTCCCAGTTGTTTGATGATGGAAACAGAAGGTGGAATGGAGCAGTTGTTAAGTCCAAGCAGCTGCGAAGCGGAGTAGGTCAACATCACACCAGCCAAACCGGGGGGAGCTAGCACAGAGCTAGCCGCTAACAGCAGACCCACGGCTCCGAGAGAAAAAACAAGAAGCAGTGAGATGTAACTTGAATGAGCATAACTTGAAGAGGAGCACAGGAGAAAGTCCAGAACGGTCCAGACGACACAGGAGGTTGACAGAAGCAGCAGGTAAGCAAAACAAAAACTGCAGCCACGTTAGAGGTGTCGTTTCTTTGCCCGAGCCCGACCCTACCC
Organism: Garcialebias charrua; assembly: GCA_038048925.1. Classification (NCBI taxonomy): domain Eukaryota; kingdom Metazoa; phylum Chordata; class Actinopteri; order Cyprinodontiformes; family Rivulidae; genus Garcialebias; species Garcialebias charrua. Next base: position 14,651 of record JBBPBX010081889.1, on the reverse strand, counting down.
GAGCCCTACCCGACTTCGGGTAGGGTAGGGCCATATTTTTGCGTTTGATTGGCGGGCCGCGGGTCGGGCTCGGGCTTTGATGTGGTTTTTTTTAATCATACAGCACAAACAAAACTAAATAAAAATGCACACAATATAAAATTGTTTTAATCTGCTTGTAAAGAATATAAGGCAGTAAGTTTATTGATGAGGAAATAATTAATAGAGTGAATTTAGATGGTGAAAACCGCAGCGCACTGAGCGCAGCCACTCAGCCAGAGAGCAGGCGCGCGGCGCGCGCCTGGACGAGCGTCTCCCCCGACATGCTGGACTTTTTAGTGACATTTCTCGAACCATTTTACCGTGCACAGAGAGAACTGGAGGGTGACAAATATCCCACCAACCTGGTTTGTCTCTGGAATGAGAAACTGAAGCTGCCAGTCCTCCTCACACACAGACTCTCCGCAGCAGGTGTTTCTGCGCGACATGCAGAAGTGCTGGAGCGCAAAATTATTATCCACGACTTGCAGAGAGTTGCATTATTTCTGTGGCCTAACTTTAACAAGCTCAAAATTATGTCACCAGCTGACGTGCGTCAGGTGCACGCTCACGTCCGCACACTGCTCTCTGCGGCGGAACAAGTTGCCGCATTCCTGACATTCCTGAAGCTTCAACAGCAAACTGCGAGCAGCGCGCTCACACCTCCTCCATCAAAACACAGAACAACATCAAGTTCTTTTGCTGAGTGGGAGAACGCAGTAAAAGCTTAATAAATAAACGTAGTGTTTTTTTTTTTTTTTGTTGTTGTTTTTTTTTTTAATCGGGTAGGGTCGGGTCGGGCGGTGATTTCTAGGAAATCAGCGGGCTCCCTCGGGCTTGGGTAATTAAACTAAGGGCTCGGGTAGGGTAGGGCCGTGTATTTCCGGCCCGATGACACCTCTAAGCCACGTAGTTCTCCAAGCAAAGTTTGTGCAAGGTTTGTGCTGGAGTTTGACAGGAGGCAGACAGCCCAATATTCCGGTTAGGAAGTACTAACCAAGCTGTCCGTAAAGTCCTTGATTAAAAAAAACCACTGAACAAAATAAGTCCAGATAAATGTCCAAAAAATAAAAGATAAAAAATAGCAACAGTAAAACAACTTTTCAGCGTGGAGAAGCGGCAAACATCACGACATCACACCAGCGTCCTCTCCCAGGTGATCCTCGTGCTATATAAATAAGCTCCATTTACCATTATCTATCTATCTATCTATCTATCTATCTATCTATCTATCTATCTATCTATCTATCTATCTATCTGTCTGTCTGTCTGTCTGTCTGTCTGTCTGTCTGTCTGTCTGTCTGTCTGTCTGTCTGTCTGTCTGTCTGTCTGTCTGTCTGTCTGTCTGTCTGTCTGTCTGTCTGTCTGTCCGTCCGTCCGTCCGTCCGTCCGTCCGTCCGTCCGTCCGTCCGTCCGTCCGTCCGTCCGTCCGTCCGTCCGTCCGTCCGTCCGTCCGTCCGTCCGTCCGTCCGTCCGTCCGTCCGTCCGTCCGTCCGTCTATCTATCTATCTATCTATCTATCTATCTATCTATCTATCTATCTATCCATCCATCCATCCATCCATTTCTTAAACCAGCGTAAAGTGGAAGAGAGGACAAGCTAAAGCAGCTGTAACTAAGATGATAACAACTGCAAATGAAAAAATCAGAGAAAATAAGCCAGAAGAATTAAGGTCAGTGCTGCAAAGCCTCGACTTGGCACTTGCACAGCTTCGGGAGATTCATAGATGCTATCATACTTAGCTCACCGATGATATTGACAAAGAGGAGTCTGATGCTTACGGGAAGCTTATCTTGATGAACGTTCATGGTGTGCGTCACGAGGCTCTAGCCTGGCTGCAAGAAGAGGAAGATGGAGCTGGTGTTCATCCAAATGTTGATGATAAGTCAGATGTCACTAAAGTTGATTTATTTAGTGAACCACCAGCTGACATGAATGATAAAAATTCCGCATCAGCAGAACTAAAAAAAATCCAAGTCCTAAGGAAGAAAGAGAGGGAAAACTTTGAGCTACAAATTAGACTCAACAAGGAGGAGTTTAAGCTGGAACTTCAGCGAATACATCCCAAGGCTGAGCTGGACGCACATATGCTACATAATCAACAAAGGATGCAGTCCCTAGCTGCAGAGCTTCATTCTACACCTAGAACTGGCAAAATCCCTACTATAATACAACCATCACCATTTGGGCAGCACAGTGGCACAACTGGTAGAGCTGCTGCCTCTCAGCGAGAAGGTTGCCGGTTCAAATCCCAGTCCGGGGCCTTTCTGGGTGGAGTTTGCATGTTCTCCCCGTGCATGCGTGGGTTTCCTCCGGGTACTCCGGTTTCCTCCCACAGACCAAAAAACATGCATGTTAGGCTGATTGGTGACTCTAAATTGACCCTAGGTGTGAGTGTGAGAATGGATGGTTGTTTGTTGTGAGTGAGACAGGTCCCTCTTGTAAATGAGTCCCCGTGACTCAACGAGGCTAGCCTGTATAAATAAAAGTTGAATGAATTGAATGAATCCCAGATAACAGATGATTCGATCTCACAACTGCTAGAGTTTTCAAGGCAGCAGTATCAAGCCCAAATAGACTCTCTCAGGCTCCCACCAACAGATATGATCAAGTTCGATGGTGACCCCCTCCAGTATTGGAAGTTCATGAGGCTTTTTACTACGATGGTGGACAAAGAGTCTGTTTCTGCTGAAGAAAAATTAACTCGTCTGCACCAATACACAGAAGGAAAAGCTTGAGATGCTATTAGTCACTGTCTATACAACCTCAGTCCCAGCGCAGGTTTCAAAGAAGCATTTGAGCAACAAAAATCAAGATTTGGAAATCCTCATTCCATCTCCCAAGCTTGGGTTGAAAAGGTTTTGAACTTTAAAGAGATAAGAGACAGTACACAACTGAGAGACTTCGCAGACCAACTAAGAGGCTGTAAGGACACACTTGCTGCCATGAAATGTGAAGAAGAGCTTAGTGGCCGCCGCACATTAGTTGAGATAATTAGCAAGCTACCATCAGATCTCAGGGCCAAGTGGTTAAATAAAAACCATGACATCACAAAGGAGGGACGTCTACCGAAACTCGACGACGTTGTCAGCTTTGTGGAGACAGAGGCTGAAAAGAGATCAGATCCAGTCTTTGGTGGGGTAATTAGCTACAAGAAGCAGGAGAAGCCAAACAACTTTATATCACCTACCAAAGTCTGTAATGGTACGTCCAGACCGAACGCGTTTTGAACTACAGGAGCGGCCGGTTTACATGCAAAGTCAATGGGGGACGCGCCTCCAGGCGCCTCCAGGGGTCGCGCGTCGCGTCACGTCCTTTTTGAGCAGTGCGGAAGGGGCGGCAGAGTGTTTTCCGTGCATGCGGCGCCCGCGGCAGCCTCCACAGCTCGCCTTGAAAATGCAGAAGATTTCGCCGTTCAACGCGTCTGTCAACCAATCAGGGAGAGTCGGGGGAGGAGAGAGGGAGAGTCAGCTATGTGACGAGGTAACGAGGGGACGGGTATTGCGCAACTGTGTGACATATTGTTTGTGAGACACGGAAACAACCCGCGAAGTTAAAAGAAATAAAAAGGACCTTGCCTGACAGAGTGCCAGTGAGGAAGTCGGGAAATCGGGTAAGTTTTGAATTGTGAACTTTTCACGTTTAGCAAGTTTAAGCTCTGCTAACTCCTCCTACACCCCGCCACCGCCGCCGCTTCACTTTCCGGTCTGAACACCACTGGGTCCAGTGCGTTCACTTTGAGGCGTTTCGCGCTTTTTGGCCGCTCAAAAAGCGTTCGGTCTGAACGTAGCATAAGAAACATCGTCAAAGCTACCCATCCACTGTCAATGCAGCCAGCTTATTTAAAATGTCTCAAATGTTCAGAGCACCATTTCTTAAACCAGTACCCAGATTTCAGATCACTAACAGTGCCAGAGCGTCTTGTGTTTGTTCAAGGAAAGAACCTGTGTCAAAACTGTTTTATGATGGGTCACAGCGCTGAGATTTGCGCACGCAATTGGGTGTGCAACGTTCCTGGCTGTGGACAGAAACATAACACATGGCTGCATCCTAACCACACTAACAGACAGAACGCTACAGCAGGGCAGGACACCACTGATGACAATAAAACTACCCAACAAACACAAACTACCAGATCACCTAATGTCACCTGTGGGTTTGCTGGAGCTGCAAATGGTAAAGTTTGTTTGCCTATTGTTCCTGTGGTCATTAGGGGCAAAGCTACAAACATCAGTTCTGTCACATATGCATTACTCGATCCTGGAGCCAACACTAGTTTAGTGTCAGAAGAACTGACCAAGAGACTCAAGGTCAAAGGCAAGCCTGCAAGGTTAGACCTTGATACAGTAGGAAGTAGCCAAGAAGGAATATTTACTAGAAGTGTAGATCTTGAGATTAACTCTCTACACGATGGCAGCATCTACACGCTTAATGGTGTGAGAACACTTAAAAAATTAAACATAGGACTTAGCTGTCTAGGAAAACCTGACGAGGTAGCCAGATGGGATCACCTAGCAGACATCACTATTTCCAGCATCAAGGCCAATGATGTGCACCTCGTCATTGGAGAAGATGCTCCACGTCTTCTTAGAGCTGAAGAGTACCGCGTAGGAGGTGATAATGACCCTTACGCTACCAGAACGGTACTTAGCTGGGCCATAAATAGACCTGTCGATTACAAAGAAGGTGGGAAGGCTAAGGCCTACTTCCTCAAGTCAGATCAAAGTCTGCAGATTCAGGTGGAAAGATTTTGGAAACTTGATGACCCCACTCAAGAGAACAATCTGTCAATTAATGACCACAAAGTGATTAAACTGTGGGAAAACTCACTTTCCAAAGAAGGCTCACACTATTCCTTAGACATACCTTTTAAGAAAGAAGCAGTGACACTGCCTAACAATATCAACTTAGCCTGATGCATGCTCAATAATCCACGTAGAAAAATCTAAAAATGCTAAGTCTGGTCCTTTGGACATTCAAAAAACAAAACAAAGCAAAAAAAATGTAGAAACGTTTCGTCTTTCGTCCAAAAGACTTCCTCAATCTGAGCTGCTGTATTCAGCTCAGTCTTATAAATAACACCCTCTCACAGTGGATCAACCAGTTGGCTGATGACAGCCAAAACCAGCTGTTCACATGATCAAGGAGGACCATCAGCCTAACGATGGATTGTTAGCACCCTGATGGTTGTTTGCTATTCACAGAGGGCTGAGTGATACTAGCAATAACAGCATTGTAAGAGGGGACAGTTGAACCCGGAGGCCTCCACCCCTGTTTAATGATGGACGGTTTCTTTTCACAAAGATGGCCTCCTTTACTCCTCTCTCAAACCATCGTTCCTCTCTATCAAGGATGTGAACATCTTCATCCTTGAAAGAGTGACCGCTGGCGTGGAGATGAGTGTAGACCGCAGAGTCCTGACCTGATGATGTTGATCTTCTGTGCTGGGCCATCCTTTTGGCCAGTGGCTGTTTAGTTTCCCCAATATAAGACTGATCACAGCCCTCCTGACACTGAACAGCATACACAATATTACTCTGTTTGTGCCGGGGGACTGGATCTTTGGGATGAACCAGTCTTTGCCGTAATGTATTTTGGGGTTTAAAAGCCACTGGGACGTTGTGTTTAGAAAATAAACGTCTCAATGTCTCTGAAACTCCCGCAACATACGGAATGACCACTGGTCTGGGTCTGGGTTCCTTCTTTTCACCTGATGGCTGGCTGGAGTCCTGTTTGGGTTTCTTCTCTGCTTTCAGGAAGGCCCAGTTAGGATATCCACATTTCTCTAGAGCCTGTTTTGTGTGTGATTTCTCCTTCTGTCTGGCTGCTGAGTTAGTGGGGACGCTGTCTGCTCTGTGATACAGAGTCCTGATGACTCCTAACTTGTGCTCCAGAGGGTGATGGGAGTCAAACTGTAAATACTGGTCTGTGTGAGTGGGTTTGCGGTACACCTCAGTTTGCAAATTTCCTCTATCAGAAACTGAGACCTCACAGTCCAAGAAAGCCAACCTGCCATTTTTTACATCTTCTCGTGTGAACTTGATATATTTATCCACAGAGTTGATGTGATCAGTGAAATGTTGGACTTCCTGAGATTTAATTTTAACCCAGGTGTCGTCAACATACCTGAACCAATGACTTGGTGGTCTCCCTGAAAAGGACGTCAAGGCTCTCTTTTCTACCTCCTCCATGTACAGGTTGGCAACAATAGGAGAAACTGGAGACCCCATAGCACACCCATGTTTCTGCCTATAATATTGCTCCCCATATGTGAAGTAGGTTGACTGCAGGCACAGTTTCAAGAGTTGACACAGTTGCTCTGTGGAAAGCGTGGTCCTGCTGTTCAGAGTGGTGTCTGATTTTAACCTTAAACAGACCACCTCTACTGCCTCATCAACAGGAATGCACGTAAAGAGTGATGTGACATCAAACCATTGTTCCTGTCTTTGATTTTATACGTCTACCTTATGTTTTGCTCTTTTTTGATACTTTGTTTAAAAAAAAAAAAGTATTTCTTTCTTTTGTTTTTTCTCTTTTTTGTTTTCTATTGTTTATTGTTTATTGTTTGTTTATTGTTTATTGTTTAAGGAAATTCTACCATTGCTGTTCATCGTTCTTTAGTTTTAGCAGGTCGCTTTCGTAAATGAGCCCATGAGGTTCAATAAGATTTACCTGACTAAATAAAGGTTGAATGAATTGTTACAAAAAGAAGTTGATAGATTGCCTGAAAAATGTGAAGCAGGACAAGGCTATTGACAGTATTCTGTACCACAGACTGTACCCAGGGGAGGCCACAAGTCTGTATGGTTTACCCAAAATCCACAAACAAGGTGTACCTTTAAGACCAATTGTTAGCATGATTAACTCGGTCACTTACAATGTTTCCAAATATCTGGCGTCTGTACTCATCCCTTTAGTTGGCAGCTCAGAACACCACATACAGAACACCATGGACTTTGTGGATAAGGTGAGGGATGTCATCATGGAGACTGATGAAACAATGGTCTCTTTTGATGTCACATCACTCTTTACGTGCATTCCTGTTGATGAGGCAGTAGAGGTGGTCTGTTTAAGGTTAAAATCAGACACCACTCTGAACAGCAGGACCACGCTTTCCACAGAGCAACTGTGTCAACTCTTGAAACTGTGCCTGCAGTCAACCTACTTCACATATGGGGAGCAATATTATAGGCAGAAACATGGGTGTGCTATGGGGTCTCCAGTTTCTCCTATTGTTGCCAACCTGTACATGGAGGAGGTAGAAAAGAGAGCCTTGACATCCTTTTCAGGGAGACCACCAAGTCATTGGTTCAGGTATGTTGATGACACCTGGGTTAAAATTAAATCTCAGGAAGTCCAACATTTCACTGATCACATCAACTCTGTGGATAAATATATCAAGTTCGCACGAGAGGATGTTAAAAAATGGCAGGTTGGCTTTCTTGGACTGTGAGGTATCTGTTTCTGATAGAGGAAATTTGCAAACTGAGGTGTACTGCAAACCCACTCACACAGACCAGTATTTGCAGTTTGACTCCCATCACCCGCTGGAGCACAAGTTAGGAGTCATCAGGACTGTATCACAGAGCAGACAGCGTCCCCACTAACTCAGGAGCCAGACAGAAGGAGAAATCACACACAAAACAGGTTCTAGAGAAATGTGGATATCCTAACTGGGCCTTCCTGAAAGCAGAGAAGAAACCCAAACAGGACTCCAGCCAGCCATCAGGTGAAAAGAAGGAACCCAGACCAGTGGTCATTCCGTATGTTGCGGGAGTTTCAGAGACATTGAGATGTTTATTTTCTAAACACAACGTCCCAGTGGCTTTTAAACCCCAAAATACATTACGGCAAAGACTGGTTCATCCCAAAGATCCAGTCCCCCGGCACAAACAGAGTAATATTGTGTATGCTGTTCAGTGTCAGGAGGGCTGTGATCAGTCTTATATCGGGGAAACTAAACAGCCACTGGCCAAAAGGATGGCCCAGCACAGAATATCAACATCATCAGGTCAGGACTCTGCGTCTTCACTCATCTCCACGCCAGCGGTCACTCTTTCAGGGATGAAGATGTTCACATTCTTGATAGAGAGGAACGATGGTTTGAGAGAGGAGTAAAGGAGGCCATCTTTGTGAAAAGAAACCGTCCATCATTAAACAGAGGTGGAGGCCTCCGGGTTCAACTGTCCCCCTCTTACAATGCTGTTATTGCTAGTATCACTCAGCCCTCTGTGAATAGCAAACAACCATCAGGGTGCTAACGATCCATCGTTAGGCTGATGGTCCTCCTTGATCATGTGAGCAGCTGGTTTCAGGCTGTCATCAGCCAACTGGTCGATCCATTGCGAGAGGGTGCTATTCGGCGGCCGTGGTGTAGTGGTAATGGCAGTCGTCTCCCGATCGGAATGTTGGCGGTTCGACTCCCGGGACCCGCACCATGTGTCGTTGTGTCCTTGGGCAAGACACTTAACCCTGAGTTGCTCCCGGTAGGACTGGAAAGCACCTTGCATGGTAGTCTGCCGCCACCGGTTTATGAATGTGTGTAGCATTCAATATATGTGTAGCACTTTGAGATTTTCAGTAATGAAAAGTGCGTTAATAAATTGAATTAATTATTATTATTATTATTATTATTATTCATAAGACTGAGCTGAATACAGCAGCTCAGACTGAGGAAGTCTTTCGGACGAAAGACGAAACGTTTCCACAATTTTTTGCTTTGTTTTGTTTTTTGAATGTCCAGAGAACCAGACTTAGCTTTTTTAGTCAGAGTCAGAGTCAGAGAGTCTTTATTGTCATTTGCACCGTATGTGGTACATGTGATGAAAATGAGATTATGTACACAGGGTCCCAGTTACATCCAACAACAAATTCAAGAGAAAAACAGTAATAACATCTAGGATTAACTAAGAAAAACATCAACTAGTAATACACTAAGCCCTAATGTAGTAGAAAAACATCATTATAAACAGCAGCACGAACACGAGTCTGTATGAGCAGATGGTCACAGATGAACACAGCAACAAGAAACAGATCAGCATCAGCATGATGTGATATTTTGCAGTGTTTATTCATATTGATTATTTATTCATGAGTCTAACAGCCTCAGGGTAGAAGCTGTTCCTCAGTCTAGTGGTTCTACATTTGATGCTCCTCAACCTCCGTCCTGAGGGGAGTGGGGCAAAGAGTGAGTGTGCTGGGTGAGTGGGGTCTTTCATGATGCAGGTGGCTCTTTTCCTGCATCTGGAGGTGTAAATGTCTGTGATGGTGGGGAGACTGACTCCAACAGACTTCTGTGCAGCCTTCACCACTCTCTGTAGAGCTTTCCTCTCTGCAACTGTGCAGCCTCCATGCCACACGTTGATGCTGGAGCACAGGATGCTCTCCACTGCACACCTGTAGAAGGAGGTGAGGACTGGGCTGCTCAGACCAGCTCGTCTCAGCCGTCTGAGGAAGTAGAGTCTCTGATGACCTTTCTTGATCAGGCTGGTGGTGTTGTTGCTCCAGCTGAGGTTATCATTCATGTGTACACCCAAGTATTTGTAGCTGGAGACCACTTCCACTGCAGATCCACTTATGTTCAGTGGGGTGTGGGTGTGTTTGTTCCTTCTGAAGTCCACAATCATCTCCTTTGTCTTCTTCACATTCATGTGAAGGTTATTCTCTTTGCACCAGCTCTCCAGGTGTTCCACCTCCTGCCTGTAGCTGGACTCATCATTGTTTGTGATGCATCCCACCACCGCTGTATCATCTGCAAACTTAACAATATGACAGCCTGGATGTGTGGCTGTACAATCATATGTGAGCAGAGTGAACAGGAGAGGGCTCAACACACATCCTTGAGGAGAGCCAGTGCTGAGGGTAATGGTGGAGGAGGAGAAGTTGTGGATCTTCACGGACTGTGGTCTGTTTGTTAAGAAGTCTAAGACCCAGTTACAAACGGAGGGGCTTAGTCCAAGTGTGGATAGTTTGTCTATCAGAGTTTGGGGGATCATGGTGTTAAAGTGGTGTTTTAGGCTCAAAATTATAGTTTTTGCAATTAATTGGGGTGGCCAAGTTTGCCTTTGGAGGTCAAGGCTACCTGTGGCCACCCCATGGCTCTGCCATTGCACCTGTTGGTGGACAAATGTCTTCCCTGTGTTTGCCAGGATCTGTCACTTTGTGCCACCTTGGACAAACATAGAAAAAAATACCCATGCTCTTATACACAGTGTTACTCCTACCCACTTAAATGCATATCTTGCACCAAAAACATGAAGGTTCACTTGCATTCTGTGTTCAGTTCTAGTCCAGAAAATTTCATCTTGAAAACTTTAAACATTCATCATTATAATACCTCAGCAATGGAAGAAATTGCTGTACTGCTTGTTAACTTTCTAGTTGGATTTAAATATTTTTGAACTCAAGCAATACCAATTGAAACTGAAGGAGCTGGAGAGGCTTGGTCATGAAGAATGGGAAACATTGGCCAAAATAAAGGCACACAATATTTTTCAGTTTTATTTACAGTATATAATGTATTTCTTTTGTAGATGTGTTGCTTTTACAAATCTAAAATCCCTCTAAATGTCACGTTACAATACAACAAAATACAAAACTTAACAATGCCCTATTTATCCACAGAGGGATAATAATTTTTCAACCCACTGCAATATATGTATTTATTTATGTCAGCTTAAAATTATAAGTAAGAACACCAGCCCAGATGTATTTCTGGCCATTTGTATTGTAAATACCTTCCAACATATTACTAAGAAAGTTGTGAAACAAAGCATCCTTAGCATTGTTCTATGTGAAGAAAGGTAACAGTATATAGTTTAATAATAAAATGTGAAAAATAAAGTGTTTTTGTAAGTGTTAAAGTCAACACAAGGAAAATCATTCATCCATCCATTATCTTTACCCGCTTCTTCCATTTCGGCTCACGGGGGGGTGTCACTGGTGCCCATGTCCAGCAGTCACTGTGTGAGAGGCGGGGGACACCCTGCAGGTCTCCAGTCCACCGCAGGGACACATAGAGACAAATGAAACAAACAACCCTGATGCATGCTCAATAATCCAGGTAGAAAAAGGCTAAGTCTGGACAAAATGTTTCTACAGTTTTTTGCCTTTTTTTATGTCCAGAGGACCACACTTAGCTTTTTTTTAGAAACAAACAACCATTCACTCTCTCACTCTCACCTAGAGACAATTTAAAGTTACCAATCAGACTAACATGCATGTTTTTTGGGAGGAAACCAGAGTACCCAGGGCACAGAGGGAACATGCAAACTCCACCCAGAAAGAACCCCTGACCAGGATTTGAACCAGGGTTACCTGCTCACTGAGAGATAGCAGCTCTACCAGTTGTGCCACCATGCTGCCATCCAAGGAAAATCCATCCATCCTTCCATTATCTTTTACCTGCTTCTTCCATTTTGGGTCATGGGGGTTGCCCATGTCCAGCAATCACTGTGCGAGGGGCGGGGTACACCCAGGACGGGTCGCAAGTCCATCACAGGGCCACATAGAGACAAATGAGACAAACAACCATTCACTCTCTCACTCACACCTAGGGACAATTTAGAATTACCAATCAGTCTAACATGCATGTTTTTGGTCTGTGGGAGGAAACCGGAGTACTTGGAGAAAACCCACGCATGCACCACGAGAACATGCAAACTCCACCCAGAAAGGCCCCTGGATCGGGATCTGAACCAAGGACCTGCTCGCTGAGAGGCAGCAGCTCTACCAGTTGTGCCACCATGTTGCCCCCAAGGAAAATCATTTATCACAATTATGGCTGAAATCTCTGCTCTGAATCTGGTCGTTAGTCTCAGAAATGTGAGGTGCAACAACACACACGTTCTACTAAGAATAAGAAATGTTGAAGTCTCAGTAAACAGGACTAAAATCTAGATGGACTGGGCACAGACATGAGGCACTGGTAACACGTTGGTGTGCAAGTGTCTGATGCCTTTAGAAACAATATGTTACCAAAACCAAATCAGAGACCAGGGTAGCCATGTACCATCCTTCTACAAATTCTGTTCTCATGTAAACCAATGAGTCTCTCATTCAGGGCACAAATACGAACAGCCCTGATCTTCGCTTAATCTTTTGAGAGGCCTAAAATGTAAATGTCCTTTAGGTGTTGGATTGAATGGTTGATTTATACTCCGAACTTAGCAAATATCAATGGGAAAAAAAGTGGCCTTGCTGAATTCTGTTTGTTATGTCTATCAAATTTCCAAGTACTGTAACCAGAAACTCTCAGCAGATCAAAGTAAATATCATGCTGGGATGAGTCATTCGTACGGCGACTGACAGGTGCTGACAGGTCTTTGAAGGACATAATGAAGTCTTTTCACTGTAAAGCCTGTGTACATGTTTGTGTATGTTAACATGCCTGCAGACGTGGTGTTTAGCTGCCATTAGCTTACATTTAGCTGATTGTATATGGATAATTACTTGAGCACGCCTCAGTCCGTTCAGATTCAAGCACAGTAAATAAAGTGTTTCTGAAGGCTAATCTCGTCATTACACAAGCCATTATGTTGAAATGGAGAGTGACTTCTCGTGGTGAATTACTGCGTCCATACATTTACATACATTACTGTTTGAGCAGGCCTACTATACGAGTGAGGAGCACAGTGTGAGGAGCACAGTGTGAGCGCTCACAGCAAGGACTCCACTGGCTCCTGCTACTTGTGCGGTCGGATGGCTGGTTGCCGAGGAGCTGATAGGTGCATGCTACACTCTTATTGTAGAGATGCTTTAATTATATATATTTTTAATTAACACGTCTTCAGACTCCATCACATTGACTGCATGAAACACAACACTGTAACTTCTACTTTGCAACCTTTTTTTAATCTGAAGAAACAAGTTCAGAATAAAGATTTTTATTTCTAATATAACTTTTTTCTTTTCTTTCGGCTGCTCCCTTCGTCGGGGTTGCCACAGCAAACTAACTCACAAGAAGACTTGGAAATTGTTTTTATGCCAGGTGCCCATTTAACCCAGTGTTAAAAGCACAAGCAAGAATGAATAAATATGATCATATATCTTATTCTGCAACAAGACTGAAGGGTAGTAAATTGAGAGTTGAAGATAAATTGATAAATACATTGAAAAATATACAGTACAGTATGTATATAGTGTTGAACACCTTTAAAAACAGTGTAATGTACATTTAGTATATGTTGAGTGATGGAACAAACAACCAGTAGTTTCACATGGTCTGATTTGACACACCACATTGATAGCCCCACTCTCCTGAACTCAACCAGAGTCTTGATCCAAGTGCTATGAGCCCTAACCAGACACCTCACATGTTAGGCCCAACCGATCTTATCCGATCTTATCTCACCTGAGTTACAGAGGATCGTGATTGAACTAGGGCTGTGCGATATGACGATATATATCGTGGGGACGATAGAAACGTGTCTATTGTGCTACTTTCCTTCTATCGTCTCTATCATGATAAATAAGAATAAAAAAAATAACTGTTGCAAAGAAGCTTCATATTGTGGTTTTGCTAGATGACGGCGCTGCTTTATGTTTGACGCACGCGCGGGTTTGCGACACATGCTTTACGTTGTTAAACTCGAGAGCAACAGAGCCGCAGGGGTATGACACCGGTGTCACAACAAGGAGAAACAGCTGCACAGGCAGCCCGAGGAAGAACTTTTACCAAAAAGAGGGGGCAGCTCACTTTGTTAGCTTCCATTATTTCGCTCCGCTGAAACTCTGAGACAAAATGGGTCCAGAGGACACGAACCAGAGTCCAACCGAGTCCCAACTCGGGTCCAGTTAACCAATACAAAACAGACCAGAGACGCAACAGAACCGCAATCAAACGCAACGTTTTCTCTTTTCTGTTTCTTGCTTTGTTTACTCCAACTTCCAGAGCGGATTTCTTCTTCGTGGGTTTTATTAGCAGCCGTTGTTTTACCGCCACCTGCGGGAAAAATTTGGACCAAAGTAGAAACTCTTTTTCTACTTTGGTCCAAATTTCCTTGTTCTTTTTGTTCACATTCTGATAATTGTAACTGTATCTGTAGTAAAATAATTAATAAAAAAAATAAAAAAAATTGGTCCAAAATTTTCCTGTACACACACACACACACACACATTGTGTTGTATATATCGTGATATATATCGTTATTGTGATATAAAAAATCCATATCGTGATATATGATTTTTTCCATATCGCCCAGCACTAGATTGAACACGTTATCAAAACTCCCGAGAAGACATCTAACACTCAATCCACCTTTAGGTTGACAGCCTTCTCTGGAAATAATCCCAGACCATATACAGAGGCTGACTATGAAACATGACATTCCCACATTGACTTGATTATGGAAGATGCATCTCTTTCTAATTTTGAAAAAAAAAAAATATTAACTCGAAAAATTCTTGAGAGCCTTCTTGCTCCAGTTTCAGATGTTTGTCCGCTTGGGCCTGTTATGATCCAGCGTGGTGTGGGAGAGGGTGAGTCCATTGGTGCAGACGGACACTCAGAGACACGAGGAAAAAGTCAAAAACCGCAAGGAACAGCGGACACGACACACCAGGGGAAAACGAACGAATGACCCGACAAGAACCTGACTGCAGACAGAGTATATATACACACAGACAAGACAGG
>JBBPBX010081888.1:0-15852 GCA_038048925.1 Garcialebias charrua | reverse complement strand
TATACAGATAAGTTATTGATGAGTACAGTGTCTGTAATCACCAAATCCAGAGTATGCCCCCTGCTGTGCGTAGGGACGTCCACATGTTGGGTGAGATTAAGAGAGTCCAGAAGAGACTTAAAATCTGTTGCCAACGGGGAAGAGGAATTGTCCATGTGGATATTTAGATCGCCAAGAAAAATAGTTTTCACAGGGGAGGTGCAGAAAAAGGTGAGGAGGTCATGCATCTCTGAGTTAAATGAAACATGCGGTTTGGGAGGTCTATAAATCAATATAACGTTCATCAGGAGTGGGGCTTTGAAGTTGAAGGCCAAACTTTCAAAAGAGGAAAAGTCCTGAGAAGCTAGATGTGTCAATTTTA
This sequence comes from Garcialebias charrua, assembly GCA_038048925.1. NCBI lineage: Eukaryota > Metazoa > Chordata > Actinopteri > Cyprinodontiformes > Rivulidae > Garcialebias > Garcialebias charrua. The sequence goes on along the minus strand of JBBPBX010081888.1, from coordinate 15,491 downwards.
AATTATTGCGGTAGATTACAGCCAGACCACCACCGCGGCCAGTGCTGCGGGCTCTCTGCAGATAACTGTAACCAGACGGACAGGCCTCATTTAGAGAACTGTACACATCTGGCTGATGCCAAGTCTCTGTAAGACACATGAGGTCCAAGTCCTTCTCCAGAATGTGATCGTGAATTAGGCATGATTTGTTTGATAGTGACTGCACATTGAAAAGTTCTATTTTAATACCAGTTGGTGTAGAAGCCTTTTGAACCGGTTTCAGCAGATTGAAGTCCACTCCACGTTTTCCTTGCCACTTCGTGCGCTGTGGACTACAAGGGACTACAGACGCAGCGTTCTGATGACGTCGTCGAGGTGCGACACGTCTCTTGGACGAGACACACGCGATAGACCCAACCTGCGGCTGTCCAGAGTAGATGGATATCTTTCGAGAGCTTCTGTGGATATAACGAGTCTGTATGATATATATATATATATATATATATATGGTAAATGGAGCTTATTTATATAGTGCTTTCCAGCCCCCTGTGAGGAGCCCCAAAGCGTTTCACAATACCAACCATCCACCGATTCATACACACATTCATACACCGGTAGTGGTAGCCTGTCTCACCTAATGAGCTTGTTTGATTCAAAATGACCGCCTCACCTAATAAGCTTGTTCGATTCAAAATGGCCGCCTTACCTAATTAGCTAGTTTGATACAAGCTAATTTGATACAAGCTAGTTTGCTAGCCTCTTCCACGCCAACAGAATGACCTCATATACATACCAATGGTTGCAAAAATGCTAATGTGATACAAGCTAGTTTGATACAAGCTAGTTTGCTAGCCTGTTTGATCCAAAATGGTCGCCTCACCTAATGAGCTTGTTTGATCCAAAATGGCCGCCTCACCTTATGAGTATGTTTGATTCAAATTGGCCACCTCACCTAATGAGCTTGTTTTATTCAAAATGGCCGCCTCACCTAATGAGCTTGTTTTATTCAAAATGGCCACCTCATCTAATGAGCATGTTTGATTCAAAATGGCCGCCTCACCTAATGAGCATGTTTGATTCAAAATGACCGCCTCACCTAATAATCTTGTTTGATTCAAAATGGCCGTCCAAAATGGCCGCCTCACCTAATTAGCTAGTTTGATACAAGCTAGTTTTATACAAGCTAGTTTGCTAGCCTCCTCCACGCTAACAGAATGACCTCATATACATACCAATGGCTGCAAAAATGCTAATGTGATACAAGCTAGTTTGATACAAGCTAGTTTGCTAGCCTGTTTGATCCAAAATGGTCGTCTCACCTAATGAGCTTGTTTGATCCAAAATGGCCGCCTCACCTTATGAGTATGTTTGATTCAAATTGGCCACCTCACCTAATGAGCTTGTTTTATTCAAAATGGCCGCCTCACCTAATGAGCTTGTTTGATTCAAAATGGCCGCCTCACCTTATGAGCTTGTTTGATTCAAAATGGCCGCCTCACCTAATGAGCTTGTTTTATTCAAAATGGCCGCCTCACCTAATGAGCTTGTTTTATTCAAAATGGCCACCTCACCTAATTAGCTAGTTTGATACAAAATGCCCCCAAGGCATCCTCCACGCCAACAGAATGGCCTCATATACATACCAATGGCTGCAAAAATGCTAATTCAAGTTGTCATTTGACAAACCCATGGGAAGTATAGTTAGTATGTCAAATGACAAACTCCCATGGGAAGTCTAGGTAGTATGTCAAATGACAAAGGCTTTGGTAGTACTGGTGAGCCACATGATCGGCATGAATATTTTTTATTTAAAATTAATTATTTTAAACGATTTAGCACCTGTGTGCAGCCCAGAGCTGTCGGAGAAGTTTCCCCCTGCAGCTGATCAGCTGATCTCCACTCTCTGCTATTAATGTTTTCTGCAAAAAAAAATGTAATGCAACAGCTGAATGACAGCTGATACCTGCTCTGAAACAGAGCTGGATAGAAGAGCTGAATACTTTGGATTTTCGCATAAACTTTCAACTAGATCTGAAGGAATGCATGTAAAAATAGCTGCAATCTAAATATATGTAAACTAATCACTGTAATACTACTTTAAATGGTGATGCAGATTATCCATGCTGCTGATGATCTCATGCTGCTGATGATCTCATGCTGCTGATTATCCATGCTGCTGTATTCATTCATATCCAGCTGCTCACCACACACGCATGTTTGGGCTGATGTTGTTTTTTTTCATTCATTCAACCTTTATTTAGTCAGGTAAATCTTTTGAACCTCATGGGCTCATTTACGAAAGCGACCTGCTAAAACTAAAGAACAATGAACAGCAGTGGTAGAATTTGTTACGCCATATTGTTGTACATCATTGGTGTTTAGTGTACTGTATATCTTAAATCCTTATTTACTGTTTCTTTTTATACTTTATATTTTACTATTTTTTTGGTGAAACTGCATGGGACCCTGTGTACATAATTTTGTTCTATCTCATGTACCACATGAGAAGATAATGACAATAAAGTAACTTGAATTTGAACTTGATATGATGAACTTTCACAAATATTTATTTCTTACATTATGATCATCAATTTATTTCAGCCACTCAAATCAAATGAGGACGTTTTGACATGTTGTATCTGAAAATGCCATAATTAGCCTTTCTGCAGTTTATAAGAGCTGAAGGGGCAAATTTGCACATATTTTAATCCACAATCGTTCAGAGAGGTGAAAGACCAAAAACAGGTCCCATAATTGATGCAAGGCATCATGGGAAAAAGGTGAATAGACTCAACTGAAATTAACTTTTAGTAATTTAGTTTCATTAAAGTTCAACTCTTTGTGGATTCTGGAAGAGGTTTGTCCTGTTTTGAGGTTTCACCTTTTGTATTTTAAAGTTTTTGTTATTTTATATTTTGTTCATTGTTTCCTGTTTTATTTAGTTAAGGGAGGTTTTGTTTTTGTTACTTCCTGTTGGTTTGTCACACCAGGTTTCTACTGTATTTGCTATCAGTTCACCTGCAGCCTTTTTGTAATTACTCAGTGCATGCAGGCCTTGTTGTCAGTGAATGTGCCTGCCTGATGTTTTTTGTTTAACTCGATACAAACTTTAGAACCTTCCTCCTGAGTGCCTGCGTTTGAGTCCTCTTCTCACAGCTCAACAGGAAGCCAGAAAAACCTGCAGCCTTCGTCTTCAGCAGTGTTACTGCAGAATCACGCGTCCCATCCTCCTCCAGCTGCAGAAAAGTTTTCACCATTCTTGCTCCCAGAATGAGTTCTTCTGACTTTGTTTTTGAGTCAGTCCAAAATCCTTGGCGTGAGTTTGACCCTGTAGCATGTAGCATGTCCGGTGTTAACTTTCTGCACCCGCCCTGCTGTCTGCTGCACTCAGGAGTCATCTCTGCAGGATCCTGGACTGTTTTTTGTGTCTTTTTGAAAGTTCTGATTTAAAAAAATAGAGGGTGGAGGGTCTGAGGGTTCTTTGATCTATAATGGAACAGACATTATCATTATTGTTAAATAATGCACGGCTGCCACCAGCATCAAGGATTAATAACTTATTGAACAGAGACGTTTCTGCTGACCTGCCTTTCGGCCTGAACCAGGACTCTGAACAGGACCTGTGTGTGTGTGTGCATGTGAACGTGCATGTGTGTGTGAGTGCACTTTATTGACAAAAAGCCACAGTAATATTGAGGCCTGAAAACACCTCGGCAGCACAGAAGCTTTATAGACCAGTTTCTCTGTCACTGTTTTAGTTTAATGAATTATTTTCATAATCTTGGTCCATGTTCACATTTATTGTTCTTATTTTGGTTTATTATTATTTTAGCCCCGTTCTTTTACTCCTGACCTCGCCTCTCGTGAATATTTGACAGACTTTTTAATGCCGACTCTCAGCTCTGAGTGATAAATTTTATTGGCACTGCAGTGATTAAATTTTCTGCTGAGGATTAGGAGAGCTGCAGAGATTGAGTTCACCATTAGCTTGGCTAAAGATAATTAATGTGTCGATGTTATTATAGCAAAATAATGATAAAAAAAGACTACACGGATAATAAATCCAAGCAAATGTAAAGTGACGTTTTATGCCATTGGTGCTGTTCATTTCCATTAAATGTATATAATTTGAAACTACTGTAATTGTTCTCAGGTATGAAAAATAATTTATGCAGCAATATTTAACTCAATGTGTTAACAGCTAATAGGAGTTTCATTTTATAGCATTCATTAGCCTAAAACTAAAACCTATTTTAAATTAAGTATACCTACTTATGCATTCCATCAAGCTAGACCTGAAATTTTACAAGATGTATAAAATAAAAAAAGACATAACTAACCTAAATAAGTGTACTTTTCTGCTAAAGTCCTCAGTTTCTGCCTGAAACTGTCTTTTTAAGCCCATGTCAGATGTTTGCAGAATAATTGGTGAAACAACATTTTAATTTCCATCTCACTGAATTCTGTTTGTCACCAGTTAATTACGAGACGTCATTTTTAACAACCAGTTTCTAAAATCACAACTTCCCCAGATTTTTTTCGGACCGTTGGAGTGCATTTCAAAATCATGACCAGCTATTTAATATCATGTTTCAACCGTGTGTGTGTTTTTTTTTTTAGAGCTGCCATCCCTGCAGATGATGGAGCTCCAGAGACGGGTTCGAGACGCCCATAAAGATTTATGTACATTAAATAAAATATTTGATCATGTTTAAAGCTCAAGCGACACGCCTGACCCTCTGAGGCTCACGGGAGAAAGCTGAGAACCACTGCAAACATTTTAAATCATTCTGGAGACTCCGTGGACGCTGCTCGATGGCAGCCAAGTGAAAAACCCCTTTCAGCTCGTCACCTCATCAAAAAGGTGCAAACCGGAAAGGGGTTGATGGTTCAGATTCACGAGTCAGAAATATGAACCCGCCGTGGTACAAACTGCAGCAGCGGGGGCAGCAAGCTCCTCCACGTGTTGGTGCATATTTGTTTGCTTGGTGTGTTTGCAGCTCAAGAGGGACCCCAACTGCCAAACACAGAAACACAAGCCCCCGCCCGCTGCCAGACTCCATCCGTTTCTGCTCCCACTGCAAGAAAAAAGCAGGAGTTAACAAACATTTTTGGCTGCCTTTCACCCTGTGAGCACTAAACATCCCGTATAAAAATCTATTTGCTGGACGGCTTGTGAATTGAAAGCTTTGGAGACGGTTGCCTAGCAACAGGGGCCCAGTTGCCAACCTCGGCATTACTGCCAATTATGCTGGGCAGGAGAAATTGGTGTCATCCTTCCCCTTTCTTTTTTTTTTTTTCTTCCAGAGGCGGATCAGATTTTAGCAACTAGCCGAGCTGATGTTTCTGCTTTTCACCCAACTAGAATGAAAAGTGCTTAAAACACGGAAAAAGTTGATGGGGGAAAAAAAAAACGTTTTTTTCTTCTTCTAAAAACTAAAATAAAAATCTGGCCTTTCCTCTAAAATAAAAATCAAACATCTGTTCGATTATTTTGCTTTCGTTCGTTTCCCCGCTCGTCTCTGAAATTAAATGGCGGGATTGATTTTTGTTTTTACCGGCACCGCTCTGTCTCTCGTATCCTCTTTCGTGCTGCAACGGCTGATTTCCTCACAACCTGACCCAGAAGTTTTGCAGAAAAGTGAAAAAAGGCAAACAATCGCAGAGTTAATGCATTTTTCCTCAATTAGATTCCAGCCGACATGTTTTGCAGCCCCACCTAGCTGCTGGGGGGACACTGATGAAAACTAATGCTGTAATTCTGCACAGATATTGCCACCTGACTATTAGATTTTGCCCTCTTGCTTGTATGGGGGCCAATGTGCTTGTTGGTTAACTGCATTAGCTCTTGTGTGTTATTGCTTTACGTTTCCACCCAGAGGACAGTTTCAATAATCAGGAGGAGGTGGGAATGGAGGGGGGTGGGTTGTTACCAGCAAACCAGCCCACAAGGTCGGCAGCACAAAATGAGTTGCAGGTTTCTGCAGCAAAAACCAGAAGCAAAAAACAACACATCTGATATCAAAAATAGCTGCTTTAAAACTTTAAAATGCTCCGATTTAATCAAATAAAACAAATCTACTCATCGTAAACTCTAAAGTCAAACATTAAGATTCCCTTGAACTGATATTATTATTACAGTCCCTCGCTACTTCATGGTTCAACTTTCACGGACTCGCTGTATGGCGTTTTTTCAAAATAAGATTGAACACAAGGGAAAAAAATTGTACACGACACTTGATGGTCATATTGCTCACGTGTCTGGGACAGTCCTGCACTGCAAATAACGACATTCAAGAAAGTAAATAAAAACCTTTTTATTATGTTTTTATTATTTTTGATCTAAAAAGAAAAAAAATTAAGTGTTGCATAGGAAAATTAGAAAATGAAGAGGGGCCATGTTGGTTTTCGTTGTTAACAGTCGAACTCGTGGAAAACATCACAAGAACCCATTAGTTTATAATGCTTGATATTTCTATTTCAGTTTGTATTTACCATATTTTTCGGACTCTAATATTCACTTAAAATCCTTTAATCTTTTCAAAAATCGTCAGTGAGCCTTATAATCCAGTGCGCCTTTTGTATTAATTAATTCATTCATTCAACCTTTATTTAGGCAGGTTAATCCCACTGAGCCTCGAGGACTCATTTACAAGAGAGACCTGGTTTCAATAAAGAATAATGACAACAGAGGACAACAATAGACAATAATAAAAAGCACACTTTAATTTTTTTTTAACAAATTCAAATAAGATGGCCAAAAAGTAACAAAAACAGCTAGATTATAAGGCAAATGTAGAAGAAAAAAAACATGTCTGCATTAGTCCTTGCCAGGAGTTCAACAGCTGTTCAAAGTCATTTAGAGAGGTCAAGGTTGAGAGCTTCAGATCTTTTTACAAGATATTCCAGGAAACTGGAGCAGAGTAGGAGAAAGCCCTTTTGCCCAGTTGAGCCCTCACTGAGGGGACACTGCATGTAATAATGTCCTGAGAGTGCATGTTGTAGCTGCACTCACACAGAGACATGTAGGAGGAGATGTATGAGGGCAGCAGACCAAGAAGTGATTTAAAGATGAAAATGTACCAGTGGAAGAGTCTGCGTGAGGTTAATGATGTCCAGTTAACCAGTGAATACTGGGTGCAGTGGTGGGTACGGATAATCACAGCCAGTTATGAATCTTAGTGCACCATGATAGACAACATCCAACATCTGCAGGGTGCTTGTAGGAGCATTCATGTAGAGAATGTCACCGTAATCAAAGGAGGGAAGGAATGTCACATTTACAAGGCATTTAGCATTCGAAGTTAGACAGGATCTGGAATTCTCTCTGGAATTCTGGTTGTACTTACTGACATCAAACTGATATCATGTGATACGGTAGTCCCTCCTTTATCACAGGGATCTGTACCCTAAAGACCTGTGACAAGTGAAAAACCGTGAAGTAGTACAAGTAATTAATAGTAGTTTATTTTATTGTGGGTGTTAATGTGTTTTAAACCCTTCTCACACTCTTGCAATATTCTAATGATTCTAAATGCTCTAAAAGAGCACAGAATGGTAAATGGTAAATGGAGCTTATTTATATAGCGCTTTCTAGCCCCCTGTGAGGAGCCCCAAAGCGCTTTACAATACCAACCATCCACCCATTCATACACGCATTCATACACCAGTAGCGGCAGACTGCCATGCAAGGCGCCTTTCCAGTCCTACCGGGAGCATCTCAGGGTTAAGTGTCTTCCTCAGGGACACAACGTGTGGGGAACCGGGATTCGAACCTCCAACCTTCCGATCGGGACACGACTGCCATTACCACTACGCCACGGCCGTGACAGAATGTCATGATTTCAGCTCCCTTCCTCCTCGGCCACACCCACTTCTCTGCTCTGCACGGTGAACAGCTGATCAGGTGAACAGCTGCAGCAGGAAGCTTATCCTTCATCAGTATAGGCTGCACAGATGTGCAGCAGGTGCTAAATTATTTAAAATAATTTATTTTAAATAAAAATTCCATGCCAATCATGCGGCTCATCCATGAACCAGCCAATTGTGTGTCATGTCAACCTTATTTTGAAAAACTGCGATAGAGCGAGTTCGCGATAAACAAACTGCAAAGTATCGAGGGACTACTGTACAACTAAAAAATGTTGAAAGTTATTGTGAACGAGTTGAATAAAGTTTGACTTATCTGACTGTTTAGTTTCGCTAAATGTGCCTTCTGACCCGGCGCGCCTTATGTATGAAAACAGACCCTTTCATTGATTACTGCGCCTTATAATCTGAAAAATACGGTATGTCTCTTTGGCTGAACTTTACATAAACGGAAGCAGTCAGTGATCGGCCTCATAGAGAAACATTTAGTGTTTTTTGCAGTCACAGCAGCTCTGTGAGCAGTTTGTCCGTGGACAGACCCGTTGGCTGTTTTAAAGCAGAACTCTGAGTATTGTTCAGGTCCGGACACCTTGTCTTGCAGGTACGCACACAGAAGAAAGCCTCTCGTTTGTTTGTGCGTTCTGAAACTCGGGCACTGTTGCCAGCCGTGGAAGACGACGTGGAGCTTTCTGCTTTTCAGTTTGAGAGAAGCCTCCAGCGTCAAGCTGTCCTGCTCCGCTGCGAGCGAGGAGACGCTTCGACAGGCGTCTCAGGCACCGCAGGAGGATAATCAGCGAGCTGAAAAACCTCGCAGACAGCCTCTCACCTTAAAAACACACCTGAGGTGGCAGCCGGGGCTCCTGGAGGCAAACCGCTTTTTAATCTGGCTCTGATACGCAGCGCTCTCACAGCAGTTGGCCTCCGCCCCGCGAGGTGTTTTAATCACACTGGAGAAGCCTGAAATGACAGGGGCCTGAGGCCTGGGGGGACACTGGGGCTCAGACTGTCTTCAAGTTCCCTTTAAAAGGTCACTCAGACAGAATGTAGAGATAACTCCTGGATAATGAGGCTTTTCATCACTCAGAGTTGTGTCCTCGGCATCACAGAGGTGTAACATGAGCTGATCAGACCGGCGGTGAAGGCTTTCCTTTGTTCTTTTTGAACTCCAGAGCTTTGGAAAAGTTCAGGACACAGAACCAGAGCATGACCCACACCAAAAGAAAACTGGCCCATTCGTGGACCGTCTACTTTAAAACCCTTCGGCTGTGAGGTATGATGCCACGTGTTGCTGTGCAAAGAGGATGTGAACTGTTTGGATCCAGGTTTTAGGGATTGGACTGAGAACGAACTGCAAGAACTGAACTATCACTGTCCAGAACCCAAACAGTGTCACATGAACTGAGATCATTTACCGTTCTACAGCGACAGTCATTGTTGGAGCTTGAGCAGAAACAGAGTAATTGAAAACCAGGGATCATTGGTGTGGACTGTACTAAAGCTGTCATGTTCTGGTCCATTAAAGTTGCTGTGTGGAAAAAGTTCATGTTCACTCTGACCAGGAGAGCCCAGAACCCACTGAGCATCCCAGTTTGTTGGGCTTGGGTCTGTGTAGCATCTTGACATTAAGATTCAAGCATGGGAACTACGTAGTTTTCTAGGTTTTATCTCCAGATAACTTCTTTAGAATGAGCTTTTTTTTAACAAGGAACAGTGAAACAGAACATTCATTCTGATCAAACATTAACAACAAACCACTTCATCGGCCTCTGCCGGTTATTTAAACATTTTTATGTAAACATAAATCACTGTCCAATCACTTTTAGAACCTTAAAAAAGTCCAACCTGTGCACAAGAACCCCAAAAATATATACTGTATTTATGTTGCCTCTCAGTGAGAAGGCCGCCAATCCAAATCCCATGGGTGGATTTTGCATGTTCTCTCCGTGCATGCGTGGGTTTTCCACCCACAGACCAAAAACATGCATGTTAGACTGACTGGTAACTCTACTGTAAATGATCCTAGGTGTGAGTGAGAGACTGAATGGCTGTTTGTCTCGTTTGTCTCTATGTGTCCCTGTGATGGACTGGAGACCTGTCCAGGGTGTCCCCCACCTCTCGCACAGTGACTGCTGGATATGGACACCAGTGATCCCCATGACCCGAAGGGGATTAAAATAATGAATGGATGGATTATAAATATTACCACAGTATTAAAAACTGCATTACGTCTGCTTTCACAGGTTAATTGATGGATGGATGGATGGATGGATGGATGGATGGATAGATGGATGGATCTTGCCCATGCCCCACAGTTTGAGAACCACTGTTGTAGTTGCAGAAGGATCAGTGTATCCAGGCTGAAAGCTCCTCCCGTGGATGAAACTGAACCAGAACTGAAGAAAATGAAGAAGTCCTGATTTGATTGATGTAAATGGTTGGACCTGGGTGTCCACACAGAACCAGGGTGCATTAGGAGATCATTTCGGAGAAGGAGTGAGTTCTGCTGAGAAACGTTGGGTGTGTTCACTTAGCAGAACCTCAGAGGTCCACAAGTTCAGAATAAAATGGGTCGGGACGAGTACGAAAGGCAAATAGGGACACATACTTTGTGCATGTAAGTGCTCACATATGTCTAATATGTTTGTTTTTGTGCTGTAAAAAATAAAAATAAAATTGCAGTTGGCTTAAGAAATAAAAAAGTTTCAGAACATAAAGCATTGCTAGGCAACGAAACATAATAAACTAGAACATTTCTACAACAAACCTGCACAGAAACATAGAGTGAGCCACAGTCTGTGAGGTGATCAGATCAAAAAACGTCTTGTTGACCCGTGAGCAGAAGAAGGCTCTGATGGTTCCACAGGTTCTGTTTATTGTTTTTAATATTTTTATATTTTATGAGCTATGACAAAAAAAATTTTTTTTAAAAGAGCCTTCACTTCAGGGATGATTAAGCCTCCGTTCGGGGGTGCCAAAGCACCCCTACATTTTAACTCAGCACCTCTAAAATTAAAGAAGCCCTCATTAGGATTTTGCAACGTCTCCTCCTCCACCATAACCCTGAGCAGTGGCTTGCCTCAGGGCTTTGTGTTGAGTCCCCTCCTGTTCACTTTGCTCACATATGATTGTGCACCAATGCAGAATGTCATTTTGTAAAGTTTGCAGACGATACAGTGGTGGTTGGATGCATCACAAACTGTGATGAGTCCGGCTACAGACAGGAGGTGGAACACCTGGAGAGCTGGTGCAGCAAGAGCAACCTTCACATCCAAATGAAGAAGACAAAGGAAATGATTGTAGTTCTATTTCATGCAGGCTGCTGCCCTTTAAGCCACGCCCTAGTGGGTTTATCCCTGCACTTCGCGCCAATCACTGAAGACTTCTAGTCCACGCCCACCTGCCATGGGCCCCGCCTCGGTCTGCTATTTAGTCTGCTGCTGACCAAGAATCGACTCCCTAAAAATGTTCATGCCATATGATACAGAAGATTTCATCCTACGATGGCTTCCAGACGATCTTTTAAGAAGTACATAGGATACAAACCCGGATTCATGTTGCAGGCCGACAGGCATCTTGTCTGCGAGATGTGTCTTGGACCCGAACATGCACAGCAGGCAATGGTTCAGCACCCAGAGTGTCTCGCCTGCTAGCTCCTGTCTGAGGACGAGAAGGACTGCCAGTTCGACCTCGTTGGCCAGACGGCTCAGCCGATGGTGGTCGCTTCCCCCTCTCTGTGGTTCCTGGAGAAAGGGGATTACGCATCCACGGGGGTAGCTAGCGAGGCTGGCCTGTCCCCTGCTGGGTGTTCGGGTCCGGTCTCACCCTTCATTCCCTAGCTGGAAGGTGCTAGCAGTCGTGTTGCCCCACTTCTGTTGAAGTGCGTGGAACCGACCCTACCCCCCACCGAGGGAGAAGCCGTGGTCGGCATGGCCACCACAACCAACCCGCAGGTACCAGCTTGCCTGCCAGCAGATCTGGACCTAGTGGCCTACCAGCTTTTTGACACGGAGTCGTGCAGCAGCAGGGCACTGTCTCCTGAGGGTGAGGGACAGCCGGATCCCAACACGGTCGAGCAGGGATTTCACCACTGGGTCTGTTCGGTGAGCATTACCAGGCCGTGTTCGAGCAGCTACGCTCATTCACAGAGGCGCTCGAGCAGGTGAAGAAACTCGCAGCATCACTTCGGGCAGACCCTCGTGCTGCATGCGGACCGGTGCACCCTAGGGAGCAGAGCAGGGCGTACCGTTGCGTGCAAAGGTTTTCATCCCCGTCACAGACCTTCGCTGTGCCGCAGACCCCAGCTCTGTCCAGAGGACACCCGGCTCACTATTACCAGCGGGCCGGGAGCTCCAGAGGCAGGGGTCGCCAGCAAATCTCATGGCCAGTCAGCACCAGGGTGCTAAAAGAGACATTGTAATGGGCATGACTGTGCCCGCTCTGATACTTGAACTGTCCCAGTGACACCTTTTCACTGATACTCTCAGAAAAAAGACATTAACACTATTTTATTACATTATTTTGAATCAAAACACAATAAGTCATAAGAGACTCTCTTATTCCTCTATTTTTGTGTTAATGAATAACCTTGTGTTACTTGTATAAGCATTATTGAATTCAATGTTTGTTAAGTCAAAGACTGTTTAATTCAAACTGTTTAATTCAAGTTGGAAATCCAATGTTATTTCAAAATAATGATCACTTCTTCATATGATGAATCAAACGGTGAAAGTGAATTAATATGTCAGACTGAACTCGATCAGTTTTGTTAGAAGTTAGAACACAGTTTTAATCAGTTGTTTTATGAAGCTGGCTCCAGTCTAATCTGTTTCTCTGTCTTCATTCTAAACAACTTCTTCTCTGTTCTAAAAACTGATCTTCTCCTATCCGAGTGACCTTCATCCACTGGTTTGTTTGGACCAATCAGAGAAGAACAACAAGTCACTGATCACAGATCCTTCCTTAAAGTTCTAAGCTTTTGCTGGAACTGACGAGTTTGCTGAGGACCTCAATTCCATGATGAGGTTCCCCAAAGAGCTGAATGAACACCAGTCACACGCTAAGGACTCGTCATTCAGTTAAAAGATTTATAACATGCCTGTTATAAATCAATTTCCAGCTGTGAAAAGCTTCACTTTATTGACATTCCTTTAAGGAACGTCTTATCTTGAACAACACCACCAGGAGCTGCCGTTACTTTCGGTTCGAGTCAAGGCGCACGTCTGGAGACGCTGAGAATGGTAAACGAACTGACCAAACTGGACCGAGGGAGACTGACCATCTTCACGAGGTAACAAGTCGTCAAATGCTTTGCCAAGGGTACCAACGTGTAGCCGAGTTCAGCCGGAGAGCTGCCATGTTTCTGGTTAAACACATCAAGATAACTCCGACTCTTAACTTTTCTTCCTCCATTTTTCTCCTCCTAAACCTTTATCTTCCTAAGCCAGAAACTAAGTTAATGTACCTGCAGAAATGAGTAAAATATCATCCTTCACTTGTTCTGTTGTTCCTATATTTCATCTGTGCTGAAGTTAATTATAGGAAAAATAATCAACCAATCATGTACAAATGTGTGATGTAATTTATAATTATGTTAAATAAATGGTGCAGTCCTGCTGTACCAACATAAGTTTAACGTTTCCTGTGAATTACATCTGGTCAAGGTATAGAATTATTGGTATTAAGCTGAAAAAGAGAGAACTCGTTTAATTAATGATGTATTTTTGTGTCAGTCTAAACCCTGCCAATTTATACATCTAAAATATAGGTAAGTCAGTAAACTGACCCCTTCCTATATTACTACAACATGTTTAAAAAATGACGGTGTGAAGGGGATGGGTTTTTTGTGTACTGAAAATAAAGATTCTGTCTTTGAAAACAGTGTTTTTTTTATTCAGATATGCTGGTTGCCTCTTTTCCGAGGTTCGTGAACGCATCTCCAGGTTTGTGCAGTACAAACAAAGCAAATTATTTCACACAAAGCCAAGCTACGAGTGGTTTCGATGTTCCCCCTGCAACCACTCCAGCCCCGCCTCTCTACACGAAGACGGGGCATGCATACGTGACTGCCAGCAGGCACACAGCGATACACTGCACAGTCATGTCAGACAAACATCTGCACTTGTTAACACTGTTATCTTTCATGAGCCTGGCCTGGACACAATAACTCCAGCCAGAACTTTTCTGTCTTCTTCAACAATGAGTCAAACAACAGGTAATGTCACTGACCCGTCTCAAAAGAGACGTCTCTCATGCACACATGATTCAAACGTGTATCAGTGCTACACCCGTGAGGCGACGTGCAGTAAATGTCCTTTTTCATTCCGGCCTCCCTTGGGCCAATGCGGACTTAGTCCACTTGGTGGTGGTAGAGGCCAGGTTATGTCTACTCAGGCAGCAGAACAAGATGGCTGCCCCCTTGACAGATCACAGAGCGATTTGGGTGCAAACTTACTCTCTGAACAAATGGTTACGGCGTCTGGTTCGAGACGGTTACACTCTACAGTTTGCAATGACGCCGCCCAGGTTCAACAGAGTTTTGGTGATGAAACTCTCATCTCTTGCACAGGGGGCGACGCTGAGAATAGAACTTCAGGAACTTTTGGCGAACCATGTCATTTCCGGGGTTCCTCCGGACGCCGAATTGAACCGTTTTTATTCAAAATATTTCCTAGTCCCCAAAAAATCAGGGGGTCTCAGGCCGATTTTAGACTTGTCAATTTTCAACGACTACATTATGAAATCTCCTTTTCATATGTTAACGTTGAAGCGTGTTCTCGAGAACGTGACGTCAGGGGACTGAATGGTACTAATCTATCTCAGAGACGCTTACTTCCATATACCAATCGTCCCAAAACACAGAAAGTTCCTCAGGTTTGCCTTTCAGGGAACCTGTTACGAGTTCAATCGCCTACCCTTCGGATAAGCGCTTGCGGCGCAGACTTTTACGAAGGTCATCGAAGCAGCGTTACAACCGCTGCGTTCGAGGGGCTTCCGAGTCATGTATTACATCGACAAGCTGTTGTTCCTGGCTAGATCCAAGATGGAGGCAGCAGCACAGACGGAGATTCTGGTGAGTCTTCTGACCAGTTCAGGCTTCGCCATAAATTAGGAGAAAATCTCTGTTTCACCAGCTCAACAGACACTTTTTCTGGGTGTCAACTTATGCTCAATAACAATGAAAGCGGTCCTGTTGAACCAGAGAAAAGAATTGCTGATGTCACTCCTCCATCGCGTCCAGCCGCACACCACGGTGTCGGCAATCACAATTATGTGGCTGTTAGGAATGATGGCCGCTATGGAAGCGGTTATGTCTCATATTTAAAACTAAAATGGATTAGCAGACATGCTTTTTCATTTCAAAGTCAAGCAGCATTTTTTGACTCATAAATAAAATTTAAAATGAATAATCCAAACTGCATTTTCATTTTCTTCTTCGAGACTGCTCAATTTGTAAATTAATTAAAATGATAAATAAAATATCATTTAACATTTAATTTTCAAAATATGTCCTAGTAAAAAGGGACCAAAATTCATTTTGAAATGTCAATTTTGAAAATTAAAATGAAATAGCAGAAATGCTTTTCCATTTCAAAGTCAAGCTGCCTTTTTTGTCTCATAAATAAAATTTAAATTAAATCATTTTC
>JBBPBX010081887.1:0-15852 GCA_038048925.1 Garcialebias charrua | reverse complement strand
CTGTGGAAAAAGAGCTGTGAGCTTGTGGGCCTTCAGGAGGCCTGATGCAGCCTGATGGGACCATCACACTGAACAAGTCCACAACCTCCTCCATCATCAGGGACACTGAGGACAACACTGAACCTCTGTCTTCACTGTTTATTCACAAAGTGTCCAACTCTTTTCATACACGTGTCTTTAGAGTTACGTCACCAACATTCAAGTCATTTAGATTCAGACAGCAACAATTTACAACATAAAGTTTAGAAACAGAAAAATCCCACTGACCATCAACAGGAACATCTGACTCAGTCTGTGGTCCTCCCCCAGAAAATGTTGAATAAAGTAGATGTGATTTCCTGCATTTTGTTGTATTTTAACAGGTTGTTAAACATCTACATTTGTAAACATTTTCATCCTACCCCCCTCCTCCTTGACGGTTCCGACTCTTCTCCTCTGAATTCACTGTCTGACTCCACATGTGAAACCTCCAGGCACCTCCTCCGTCTGTTCATGTCCGTTGCCTGTGGGCTCCTGCCCGCGTACGACTGCCTGGTTAGCTCGGCACTCACCCCCACCACTCTTTAAGGGGCGGAGATTTTTTAAGGGTGGAGGCAGATTGTGATATTAACAAGTTGTAAGTGGCTGTTGTGTTTAAAATGAGTGTTTATGTAATTATTTTCAGTTTACATATTCAATATAAGTTTTATTTGTTCAAGGCAGTCATATTTGTTCTTGCTTGCTTGCTTGCTTGCTTGCTTGCTTGCTTGCTTGCTTGCTTGCTTGCTTGCTTGCTTGCTTGCTTGCTTGCTTGCTTGCTTGCTTGCTTGCTTGCTTGCTTGCTTGCTTGCTTGCTTGCTTGCTTGCTTGCTTGCTTGCTTGCTTGCTTGCTTGCTTGCTTGCTTGCTTGCTTGCTTGCTTGCTTGCTTGCTTGCTTGCTTGCTTGCTTGCTTGCTTGCTTGCTTGCTTGCTTGCTTGCTTGCTTGCTTGCTTGCTTGCTTGCTTGCTTGCTTGCTTGCTTGCTTGCTTGCTTGCTTGCTTGCTTGCTTGCTTGCTTGCTTGCTTGCTTGCTTGCTTGCTTGCTTGCTTGCTTGCTTGCTTGCTTGCTTGCTTGCTTGCTTGCTTGCTTGCTTGCTTGCTTGCTTGCTTGCTTGCTTGCTTGCTTGCTTGCTTGCTTGCTTGCTTGCTTGCTTGCTTGCTTGCTTGCTTGCTTGCTTGCTTGCTTGCTTGCTTGCTTGCTTGCTTGCTTGCTTGCTTGCTTGCTTGCTTGCTTGCTTGCTTGCTTGCTTGCTTGCTTGCTTGCTTGCTTGCTTGCTTGCTTGCTTGCTTGCTTGCTTGCTTGCTTGCTTGCTTGCTTGCTTGCTTGCTTGCTTGCTTGCTTGCTTGCTTGCTTGCTTGCTTGCTTGCTTGCTTGCTTGCTTGCTTGCTTGCTTGCTTGCTTGCTTGCTTGCTTGCTTGCTTGCTTGCTTGCTTGCTTGCTTGCTTGCTTGCTTGCTTGCTTGCTTGCTTGCTTGCTTGCTTGCTTGCTTGCTTGCTTGCTTGCTTGCTTGCTTGCTTGCTTGCTTGCTTGCTTGCTTGCTTGCTTGCTTGCTTGCTTGCTTGCTTGCTTGCTTGCTTGCTTGCTTGCTTGCTTGCTTGCTTGCTTGCTTGCTTGCTTGCTTGCTTGCTTGCTTGCTTGCTTGCTTGCTTGCTTGCTTGCTTGCTTGCTTGCTTGCTTGCTTGCTTGCTTGCTTGCTTGCTTGCTTGCTTGCTTGCTTGCTTGCTTGCTTGCTTGCTTGCTTGCTTGCTTGCTTGCTTGCTTGCTTGCTTGCTTGCTTGCTTGCTTGCTTGCTTGCTTGCTTGCTTGCTTGCTTGCTTGCTTGCTTGCTTGCTTGCTTGCTTGCTTGCTTGCTTGCTTGCTTGCTTGCTTGCTTGCTTGCTTGCTTGCTTGCTTGCTTGCTTGCTTGCTTGCTTGCTTGCTTGCTTGCTTGCTTGCTTGCTTGCTTGCTTGCTTGCTTGCTTGCTTGCTTGCTTGCTTGCTTGCTTGCTTGCTTGCTTGCCTGTTCACGCAATGAACATAATAAATGTATTGACACTTGTTTAAATTATCACCGAAAACTCTTTACATTAAACAGAACACTATCATACCAGGTAGCGGGGCTGAATTTGTAAACTGATCGATTCTGGAATGCAGTTGATGGTTGGGACTGAAAACAGCATCTAACATGTGTCTTGCTCCGTTTGTTCCTGAGCTGCAGCTCTACTTCCAAAATCCTCAGACTTTTTGTCATTCAACCTTTATTTAGTCAGGTAAATCTTTTGAACCTCATGGGCTCATTTACGAAAGCGACCTGCTAAAACTAAAGAACAATGAACAGCAGTGGTAGAATTTCCTTAAACAATAAACAATAAACAAACAAACAATAAACAATAGAAAACAAAAGAGAGAAAAAAACAAAAGAAAGTTTTTTTTTTTTTTAACAAAGTATCAAAAAACTAGCAAAACATTATAAGGTAGACGTATAAAATCAAAGACAGGAACAAATCTGCATTGGTTTTTGCCAGGATTCCAACAGATTCTGAAAACCATTTAGAGAAGTCAAGGTCGAGAGCTTCAGATCTTTTTGTAAGATATTCCATGAAGCAGGAGCGGAGTAGGAGAAGGCCCTTTTTCCAAGTTCAGTCCTCACTGACGGAACACTGCAGGTAATCATGTCCTGAGAGCGCACACTGTAGCTGCACTCACGCAAAGACATGTAGGAGGAGATGTATGAGGGCAGCAGACCAAGAAGTGATTTAAAGATGAAAATGTACCAGTGGAAGAGTCTGCGTGAGGTTAATGATGTCCAGTTAACCAGTGAATACAGGGTGCAGTGGTGGGTACGATAATCACAACCAGTTATGAATCTTAGTGCACCATGATAGACAACATCCAACATCCGCAGGGTGCTTGTAGGAGCATTCATGTAGAGAATGTCACCGTAAATGTCACAGCTGGCGCCATCATACAAATTTGGAAGATCTTGATATACATATTGGGGATACCACAGCTTCGCACGATGTCCCACAAGCTTATCCTGTGTATGCTGTCAAATGCTTTTTGGAAATCGATGAAATACATAGCTCTAGGTTTTTGGAATTCTATGCATTGCTCTATGATGTTTCTCATATGTCATATCTTTTTGATGTAGTATGCAGGACAATTCAATTTGTTGCAGTTCCTCAGACTGACAAAGTCTTTTGGAGAGAAGACACAATTTTTCAACAAAAAATAATCCATCCAGAGGACCTAACTCAAGCTTGTTATGTTTTTATTGGAATCCCCAGGAAAAACCTTCAGAAGCTTCAATATATTCAAAACATTGCAGCAGTGAAGAGCTCGTAAATTTGAACATATTACACCCATTCTCCATAACCTCCATTGGCTTCCTGTCACCTACAGAATTCAGTACAAAACTGCTCTCATTACACACCAATGCTTACAGGGAACTTCACCTGATTGTCTAAAGGACATGCTTGCACCATATTCATCCACCCGGTATCCACAATCACAGAACAGTAATCTCCTTCACATTCCACAAACCAAATTAAGGACCATGGGAGACCGGGCATTCTTTGTGGCTGCCCCCCACCTCTGGAGCTCCCTCCCTGACTATCTGAGAGCTCCACAGCCACTGGATGACTTTAAAAAAAGGCTTAAAGTATTTTCTTTTTAAGCAAGCCCACTCTGCCTCCACATGATTTTATCTCTGATCTTAGTTGATATTATCATTGTTTTTAATTTATTTTATTGTTGATTTTTGTTATTTTATCATTAATTTTACTTGATTTTATAACTTGTTTTTTATTTGATCATTGATTTTAGTTGCACTTTGTAGCACTTTGAGATTTTTTTAAATGAAAAGTGCGTTACAAATTAAAGTCATTATTATTAGTATTAGTATTGTTAGATTTATCTATCTGGAATAGTAAGCATGTGTCAATTGACCTTTTCTGCATGTAAAAAAAATAAATAAATAAAAAAATATCCTCGTTAAAAAACTTTTACATGGCTTGTTAAGGACAACCTACTGAATTAAATGCGCTCATATTTACTAAGATAAATAGCATTAGAAAAAAATCTTACCCAGATTAATTTATGTGATCGCATGTAACTAGACTTTGCTCTGATTTGTAGTTTGTTTTAAATTTTAAAGAAAATTTCTTAAATTAATGCATGTTACCCACTGCCTTTCATGCCAAAGTAGGAAGTTGGAAGTGTGCAATGTCTAGTTTTATAGTTGACTTTAGTTTTCAAAGCTTAATCAAGGACTGGGTTTACAAATGAGCCTTTGACTAGGTTAATTGTGTAAAACAGCTGTGGAATTGTTGGTGCTGTCCTCGTCAACTGAACTGACACAAAAAATGTTCCAAAATCCCACAGGAAACACATATTTCATGTTTAATCTAACCAGATGGCACACATAAAATCGCAAGATTATTTGTCACATGTGCGCTTTTCCAGTAAGGTCTTACCGTAATTTAGTCTTTAAGTCCCAAGTGTTGCTCATAATTGCTAATTTTCAAAAACAAATCAAAACAATACATACATTTTTAGGAGTCTTTTTCCAACACTCATGAATGTAATAATAATTAAAGTGCTATGTGTTGTCATCATTGTATGTTTCTATGCGTTCAACCCATCACACGTGAGATACACCCAGGTGGAGCGTGGGCAGCTAGGTAAGCACCCAGGGAGCAGTTAGGGATTAGGTGTCTTACTCAAGGACACCACGACATAATGGCAGGGAGCTGAACTTGTGACTTTCTTGTTCCTAGTTAGCTGCCCTACCTCATGTGTATAAACGTGTTCCTGGACTGTGCCTTGGACTGAGGTTTAGCAACACTCATTAATGCCTGATACAGAAATATACATATGTTTGATTTAAAAGAAAAATGTACATAAAAAGCACAAACCTTTACTAAAATAGTTTAATTACAATTGTGACCAAAACTACACCAAGATCCAAGGAACCTGGAAAAGGTTATGTACATTTTGTTGATAAGCTTTTCCAAGCAGTAACAATATGTGGACAAATCCACGATGATAAAAATATAAAGAGCACTTTAACAGTCTCACCAGCTGCCAGTTTTAACTTGTGCATAAAACAATACTTGTGTGTGTTCTCAACTGCAGAGCAGAAAGTGCAGAAAACTGTCGGCCCACTTGACTTCCTCCTGTGGCTGTGTTCTGTTGACAGGAGGAATTACTCCCTGACTCGTGAAATGCCTGGCGTTCATCCACTGTTTCACTACCTGTGGAATCAGGGTAAATATCACTTCTGTCAGACAGTGGTGAGTTTACTGTAGGCTTTTTTAAATGTTGCTCAAAGATGGCTAAATTTTATCTGAGCATCCCTAAAAAAAACATCATGATGATGCAAAGAAGTAGATTTTTCAAGCCATAAATTTACAAAACATGTCGTTAGACGGATTAAATTATGAGATGTCCAAATGAATAAATTAATGTTAGGACATACCCTCTCTAACTCTAAATTGTCCCTAGGTGTGTGAGAGAGAGTGAATGATTGTTTGTATCGTTTGTCTCTATACTGTATGTCCCTGTGATGGACTGGAGACACGTCCAGGGTGTACCCCGCCCCTCGCACTGTGATTGCTGGACATGGGCACCGGCGACCCCCGTGACCCAAAATGGAAGAAGCGGGTAAAAGATAATGGATGGATGGACATACCCTGTAGATTCTAAGCTCAGTTCAAATTGGTTTGTTTACTATATATCACTAAATTATAACAATAATCGTTTCAAGGCATTGTGAGACAAAAAAAAAATCATGAATCCAATTTAGAATAAAATCTATTTACAGTTCATTCATTTCTATTCTAACAAACAGTATGCTGACGCCTGAGGGATTTGAATACTGAATAAGTTACTTTCACTGCTCCGTTTTTCAGGAATCACCACAGTGAACAAATCTGAATGAACATTTTGACAATTTGTTTTACGACACATGCCCTTCTTGACAAAAACGGGCCTTGAACCCATAACCTCAGGATTAGAAGCAGAGGTGGGTAGAGTATTCAACATTTTTACTTAAGTAAAAGTATTGTTACTTGAACCAAATATTACTCAAGCAAGTGAGTAGGCATCCAAAAATTTACTTGAGTAAAAGTAATAAAGTACTTTGATTATAACATACTCAAGTAGTGAGTAACTGCGGAGTACCATCTTGTTTCATTAAATTATAACATGCAAATGGATTTACAAGGAAACATAACTTTTAATGAGACTGAACATACATTGTTATAAATAAAAACACAAAGGCAATACCAGCCAAAAGGATTTAGAAATAAACCGCTTATCTTTTATATTGTTATAGAAATAAATAAAAAACACAAAGGCAACTGTATCCAAAATAATTCAGCTAAATACTGTAATAATAAACTTGACTTTCTCTCAAAAACTTTGTTTCTACCACCCTGATGCATGCTCAATAATCCAGGTAGAAAAATCTAAAAAAGCTAAGTCTGGTCCTCTGGACATTCAAAAAACAAAACAAAGCAAAAAATTGTAGAAACGTTTCGTCTTTCGTCCGAAAGACTTCCTCAGTCTGAGGTGCTGGGTTCAGCTCAGTCTTATAAATAGCACCCTCTCACAGTGTTACACAACCAGTTGGCTGATGACAGCCTGAAACCAGCTGCTCACATGATCAAGGAGGACCATCAGCCTAACAATGGATCGTTAGCACCCTGATGGTTGTTTGCTATTCACAGAGGGCTGAGTGATACCAGCAATCACAGCATTGTAGGAGGGGGACAGTTGAACTCGGAGGCCTCCACCCCTGTTTAATGATGGGCGGTTTCTTTTCACAAAGATGGCCTCCTTTACTCCTCTCTCAAACCATCGTTCCTCTCTATCAAGGATGTGAACATCTTCATCCCTGAAAGAGTGACCGCTGGCCTGGAGATGAGTGTAGACTGCAGAGTCCTGACCTGATGATGTTGATCTTCTGTGCTGGGCCATCCTTTTGGCCAGTGGCTGTTTAGTTTCCCCGATATAAGACTGATCACAGCCCTCCTGACACTGAACAGCATACACAATGTTACTCTGTTTTTGCCGGGGGACTGGATCTTTGGGATGAACCAGTTTTTGCCGTAATGTATTTTGGGGTTTAAAAGCCACTGGGACGTTGTGTTTAGAAAATAAACGTCTCAATGTCTCTGAAACCCCTGCAACATATGGAATGGCCACTGGTCTGGGTCTGGGTTCCTTCTTTTCACCTGATGGCTGGCTGGAGTCCTGTTTGGGTTTCTTCTCTGCTTTCAGGAAGGCCCAGTTAGGATATCCACATTTCTCTAGAGCCTGTTTTGTGTGTGATTTCTCCTTCTGTCTGGCTGCTGAGTTAGTGGGGACGCTGTCTGCTCTGTGGTACAGAGTCCTGATGACTCCTAACTTGTGCTCCAGAGGGTGATGGGAGTCAAACTGTAAATACTGGTCTGTGTGTGTGGGTTTGCGGTACACCTCAGTTTGCAAATTTCCTCTATCAGAAACTGAGACCTCACAGTCCAAGAAAGCCAACCTGCCATTTCTTACATCTTCTCGTGTGAACTTGATATATTTATCCACAGAGTTGATGTGATCAGTGAAATGTTGGACTTCCTGAGATTTAATTTTAACCCAGGTGTCATCAACATACCTGAACCAATGACTTGGTGGTCTCCCCGTAAAGGATGTCAAGGCTCTCTTTTCTACCTCCTCCATGTACAGGTTGGCAACAATAGGAGAAACTGGAGACCCCATAGCACATCCATGTTTCTGCCTATAATATTGCTCCCCATATGTGAAGTAGGTTGACTGCAGGCACAGTTTTTCGGACGAAAGACGAAACGTTTCTACAATTTTTGCTTTTTTTTTTTTTTTTTTTGAATGTCCAGAGGACCAGACTTAGCTTTTTTAGATTTGTTTCTACCAGTTGGAACTCATTTTCTTACATTTTGACATCCTATAAACAGAACTAACTGTTTAAGTATAAACTGAAACACAGTCCTACACATCAGGCAAAGCACTGTGTATTCCTGAACTTAATCAGTAGAACAACTGACAGCATAAACTCAGTGAAACATTATTCAATAATGTGACTGTTAAGCTTTAAGAGTAGCTGGCTCTCAAGGTTTTTGCAGTGAAGCTGTGATCTCTTAGCAGTAAAAAGGAGTCCTGCATGACTAAAGAGTCTCTCACTGCAGAAGCTGGAAGACTTGTGTTGACTTTGAGTGACAACCGCTTGATTTGAGGAAAAGAGTGTAACAGATCCATACTTCCAGTAGATGGACATGAAAGATACCTCTCCAGCTCTCCTGGTTTTCTGGTCTTAATGGATCCAAAGAAGTCTTCTTCATCAGAGCGGCTGCTGTTTGTGCTGTTGTCATCATCATCGTTCCTTGATGTAGTTGAGACCTTTAAAAACATTTTTTGCAAAGAATTACTTCTGTACACTTATGCATTATTTATAGTACATGTATGTAATGTTTTGTTATGTGCACACACACACTGATGTTTTTATATTTACCAGATTTTAAGATGTTCTCATTGGTGGATTTGGCCCCTATAAATTAATATCCAGGGCCACTCCAGTCATTTGAGGAATTGAGGAGGAGCAGATCGAGCAAGTGAACATGGGTGTGGCAGGGTGACTGGAAAAATACTGAGGAACAGACAAACTGAAGGTGGGTGAAGGCTCAAAGGAGTACACAGGGAAAACAAAACCAACGATTTCACAACAAGATAAATATCCAGTCCTAAAACCCACAAAAACTAGCAAAAACATTGAATATGACACATTTTTAATTAGAACTAATTATTTTGTTGTCTCCTTTTGTAGAGCTACATAAAGGGGACGGGAAATTGCCCTGTCATGGATGTTGTGCACCCAGTTTTGAAAAATAAGTGCGGGATCAATTTCCATTTTGGTGTGTGGGCTCTTATAAGCGTAAAATATTTCCTTTCAAATATTGGGTTGCTGTGTCAAAATCCAAGATGGCCACCACTATCCATGCATCCCCCGACCATCTGATTGGTCCCCCCAGAATTTTTGTTGTTGTACTTCATTGTGTTTTATGAGTGTGGACAAAGTCAAACACTAAAGCTGTTTAGAAAAATTTACGTTGTTTATTTTCTTAAAGGGACAGAAATGTTTGTGAAACCTTGTTTTCGTACCATGAAGGAGCAGTGTACAATAATTCAGGTTGTGGAATGGTCTGGAAGAAAATGTTAAAACAGCCAGATCTCGGTATATATTTAAGAGATTCTTCAAAGGGATTTTTTTTGAACGAATATGAAAAACTAGCATAAGAATGTATATGAATTGTTGTTTGAGTTGATGTAGTCTTTAATTTGATGGTGTAGTTAACATTGTTCCTTGGTTAATTATTGTTGTGAGTATCTTTGGGTAAAAAGGGGCAGAGATTATAAGATTATTCTTCATCTGCTGCCTTTCATTTTATTTTGAATGTATGTTTTTTTAATTTTTTGAGTTGTTACTTGATTTTAATGAAATGAATAAAATTTAAATAAATAAATAAAAAGACTTGATTTCTAAACTTAAAAAATATTTAGATCACAGATCAAAAGTTTAAACTGAGAGAATGTATCATTTTAAGGGAAAAATATGTTGTTTCAAAATTTCATAGCGTCAACAAATCCCCAAAAAGTTGGGACAAGTCCATTTTTACCACTGTAAGTGGACCCCTTACCAATAGCCTTGGCCCCCCCTCTGACCCCTCGGCCCCCCCTCGGTCCCCCCAGCAATAAAAGTATAGCTCTGCCACTGGTAACGGTAAGCTAAAATCACAGGATCCATCCATATGTGCTGCTTCAGAAGAGAAAACATCTCTCTCTGTTCTTCTACACACTGTAATGTGTACCCCGCTGAATATCTTGCAGCCAAAACATTAAGGTTTACCTGTATTCCCTGTTCGTTTCCAGGCCAGAAAATCCCTCAACTCCCACACTACAAACATTCACCATTCAAATCCCTCAGTGAGACACTGGCATGCCGCTTCTTTTGTTTGGTATTTTGGCCTTAAGCTCACTGTGAAGCCACAATACCATTTTCTATGACATAACAAAAACTTGTAAATATGTATTTCCATGCATTACATTACTTTCTATACTTTTCTTATGGCGGGCCCCAGTGAGCTAAAAACACTGTAGCAGAACACAGTGTAGGAATCAATGGAAGGCCTGGTATTCTTTCAGAAACATTCAGGAAGTCATGTTTGCTTTCTGTAACTGTCAGCAACTTCCCGCAAATCAAAAAAGTTATACATTATCTTTTTTTCTGTTGCTCCCTTCTTCAGGGGTTGCCACAGTGAACTAAGGTGCATGAAGACTTGGCAATTACTTTTACTCTGGATGTCCTTCCTGATGCAACCACAAACCACTGAGCTACCACAGCCCTCTGTGTGGAGCAGAGAGCTGCTATCTAGGGCACCCAGGGGAACAGATGGTAGGGGTTAAGGGCTTTGCTCAAGGGCCCAGGGTTGGACAAATGAGGGAGGAGGCAGGTGCGGGTCCTTCAACTAGCCCACCCACATTTTGATGTTGTCAGTGCCGGGAGTCGAACCGGCGATCTTCCGATCACAGGCCCACCATCTTTAACCTCTGTACCACCGCTCCCGTCTAGCTTATCTCATATTATTTTATAATCATATGGCATACTCATTTATCTGACCCATTTGAGATTCAGTCTGCAAACAAGCAATGGGATAATTTTCTCTTTGCAATGTTTTAAACAACAAAACACGAGCTTAAAGTTAGAAACTCCTGCACACATCATTACCACTTTGATGTGCATATCATATCCGTACTTATAGCTTTCTTTTTTTAAAGAAATTACCTTTGAACCTGTTTCTATTGCACATAGGAAAAACATCCCTTACAATAATACAACTATAGTATGTTTTTGTGCCAAAACACATGCAAATCAGCATTTGTTCTGTTTTCAAGTTAACTGTTTTCCAACCTTTGTGTCCTCACAGTGATTTCTATAAGATGTTTCAACAGATGATTTCCATATTGGAAACAGGGAACATGTAGAAATAGACCGCTCTGTTTCTTTAACGGGCCCAGCGGTAACAAGCGCTATGCTAATCACAGTCCTAATGAAAGCATATCCCCAGGTCCGGTTCAGCTGGGGAATAAATGCTTTCATTTAACCCAGCATGGGGCCTCCGGCACTGAGAAAGTGTAGTTTTTAAATGCACACATCGTACAGCGCTCTGTGGCTCTTCTACAAAGATACGGCAAACTGTTTGTTGTCACCGACAGAGAGTGAGATGAAACAAGGCTAGCCCTGCCGTGACAAAAGTTCACACTTTGTGGGTTTAAACCATCCAAAGACTGGAAGGCAAGCAGTGAACCCCAGAAACACACCACAGTTATATCTGAAACATGTGAAGACATAGAGAATTCACTAATCCTCTGGGAGCAGCAGCCACTCTTACATCAGTGGTGATGGCTTCTGCAGACAAGTTGTAATATTTGAATGATGGGCACATCTTATCTTGCATGCCCCAACACTCACACCAGTGTGCATGCTCTCTAACAGTCCTGTGATTCTGTGCGCAAGATGCAGATCTGATCATCTTTTCAGGCTGATAAGACCAATGAATGGTTTGGATTCACAAAGTGGAAATGGAGTCTGTGTGAAGGCAAATCAGAGTTCACTATTTACAGAAAACAACCATTAAAACAGGAATTTCAGAATAAATTTTGAATGGAGTCATTGCAGCTGCTTCTCACCGTGTCTGTCACTCCCTGAAATATTGCCAACACATAGTTTGAAAACACATCTTATCCAGCCAGAACTGAACACCTCCATTTTCCTACCGTCTGATCTGCACCCATCTTCCCAGCATCCTGCTCTGACTGATCCTCTATCATCTGGACTGACCCATTTTCTGACAGAGCATTTTCTGTCGTTGCTCCCAGGCTGTGGAACAACTTACCCTTGCGTGTCAGTCAGGCCTCCTCTCTTCCTGTTTTTGAATCCCTTTTAAAAACACACTTTCATTCTTTGGCTTTTAATACATGATCTTATTTTTTATGGCATTTTAACACACCTGCAGAAAGACTGGTACATGTATTTTTATTTTTTTTGTATGTTTTGTATGTTTTTTATCGTTTTAATTGACTTGTCTTTTATGTTATTGTACAGCACTTTGGTTAACCTTATGGTTTTTGAAATGTGCTTTACAAATAAAGTTGATTGATTGATTGAATGTCCTCATTTAATGGAAACCAAAGGAGCATGGACCTCTTGGCTCTTTGCTCCTGTCCTTGTCCCTTACCATTTCATTTTCCTACTGTCATTTTCTCTTACGTCAGTGTTTAAAGTAGGGATGGGGGTGTTCCAATCCAGTATTGGTATCAGATATCAGCATAATTTAAGTATCGGATATCGGATCCAACCTGCCGATATTTCCGATCTAGCTTCAAAGAGCACTTATGTTCCATCACATTCTGTGACTGCTGTCTTAACATTGAGTGAGTTAAACCCAATGAAGACACTCTTGAGTCTTACAACAGGAAACTTACTAACTTTAACAGCACACAAGAGGCAGCTCTATACCACACACATTTCCTTCTCACTCATGGTGCAGCTGGAAAAACAAAAAAACGCTAAGCATGATGGGAAAGACAACACAGCCCACTCCCCTTAACCACTAAGAGAGTGGATTTTGTTGTCTTTCCCATAATGCTTAGCGTTTTTTTAGTTTTCCAGCTTTAGGTGCAGCTGGAAAACTAAAAAAACGCTAAGCATTATGGGAAAGACAACAAAATCCACTCCCCTTAACCACTAAGGGAGTGGATTTTGTTGTCTTTCCCATAATGCTTAGCGTTTTTTTAGTTTTCCAGCTTTAGGTGCAGCTGGAAAACTAAAAAACCGCTAAGCATTATGGGAAAGACAACAAAATCCACTCTCTTAGTGGTTAAGGGGAGTGGGCTGTGTTGTCTTTCCCATCATGCTTAGCGCTTTTTTAGTTTTTCCAGCTGCACCATGAGTGAGAAGGACGTGTGTGTGGTATAGACTTGCCTCTTGTGTGCTGTTACAGTTTGTGAGTTTCCTGTTGTAAGGCTCAAGAGTGACTTCATTGGGTTTATCTCACACAATGTCAAAATGAATTGACTCAGTACAAAAAATGTGTTATACAGATTCACATTCCTGAACAGTATCGGATCGGAAAAGTATCGGTAGCCTATCGGTCGATACCCAGTTTTTAAGTATCGGATCGGATCAGAAGTGAGAAATGTGGATTGGTGCATCCCTAGTAAAGCATACATTTTGAGCTTTGTTTGGTTTATTTCAAACATTAGCTCTATACAGACAATCATATCAATCAAAGTAGAAAAACACAAAATCAAAAAAGGCACAAGTATGGCTCCACTTTTTGTTTAGTTCATTTGTCTGAAAGGAGTGTTTATCGAGCTGTGGCAGCTTGGTGGTCAGTGTCACGGTCTTGTAATCCTGAGATTGTGAGTTATAGTCCAGGTCGCATCAGCAAGAGCATCTGGCATAAAACAACTTGCCAAACTTTTCATGCGAGTTTGCTCACTGTGGTGACCCCTGAAGAAGGGAGCAGCCAAAAGAAACTTACTCTTACTTATCTAATTCTTTATAATTGCCTTTGCCAGTTCAGTAGACTTGATACTTATGCTGATGACTCAGATTTACTGTCACACTGACTTCATGTACAGGTGTACCAACTAAAATCTACACATGGACAGATGACAACGGACAACTCAGTGGGGAGAAAGGTCAGTCACAGTCAGGGTCTGCACCTGGCATTGTCTAACCTTATTTATCTCTTTCTATTCTTTCCACCCCCTCCCACACACTAACTCTTCCCTTTTCCACTCGGAGACACAAACTAAATAAAGCGTTGTCAGAAACTGAGCTGGACTGTTGACCTATAGCTGTAACAGGCCTTCAGGGGAGCTGTGATCACTTTTCCCTTTGAAGGTTGGACTTAAAACCTACAGAAGGAGGCGTTTCAGCTCTGTGTTAAAGAAATGTTTCTTGGTGTTTGCACTTAAAATTACAGCTCATCTGAAAACACTAAATGCAAAGAGATGTGCAGAGAAATTTCTGTCTATTTCCATTCGTTTGGTCTAATCTTTTCATTCGTTGGCATAAAAACAACATCATCTGGTTCATGTAAGTCTCAAAATGAGATAAACTACACAACATGATAAAGATGTGTTGTAGATTTGCGTCTGTGTTTGGGATCATTGATCGGTTGCTTCATGACCCATTTTAGGCCAAGCTTTTTATACATATCTAACGGCTACCAAAAAAAAAATAATAATTATTCACCCCTTGGCTGCTTTTTATTGCTGAGAGAAGTCAGTCATGGTTAATTTTACATCATTAAAAAAAAGCCCTATTCAATTAAACTAAAACTAAAGTTCTACTGAGATTTTTTTTTTAAAAGGGTGTTATGGTGGCTCAGTTGGGATAGATGTTACCTCTAAGTGAGAAGGTTGCCAGTTCAAATCCTGGCTCAGAACCTTTCTGGGTGGAGTTTGCATGTTCTCTCCATGCAGCATTCATGGGTTTTCTCCAGTTACTCCAGTTTCCTCCTACAGTCCAAAAACGTGCATGTTAGACTGATTGGTAACTCTAAATTGTTCCTAGGTCTGAGTGAGAGAGTGAATGGTTGTTTGTCTCATTTGTCTCTGTGTCCTTGTGATGGACTGGAGACCTGTCCAGTGTCCCCTGCCTCTCGCACAGTGATGGCTGGATATGGGCACCTGTGACCCCTGCAACCCAAAAAGGAAGAAGCAGGTAGAAAATGATCGATAGATGGATGGAATTAAAAAAATAAGTGATTGCACAAATATTCACCCCCCCCACCCCCTAGCATGACTGCCAAAATTCAGCTCAGAGAAACAATTAATGAGAAGTAGAAATCAGGAGGTGGATACAAAAGGATTTCCCAGGCCCTAAACGTCTCCAGGAGTTCTGTTAAATTCATCCTCAAGAAATAGTAAGAATTTGGAACACGTGTAAATCTACTAAGAGAAGACCATTCTCACAAACCGAGAGACCATGAAGAAGACCAGTGAAAGAGATACGAAGACATCTATGACCATTTTGAAGGAGGTAACAGCTTCATTTAGTGAGATGGGAGAGACTGAGTATACAACCACTGTTACCCTGGTTTGCCACCGGGAGACAATAACTGAGGTCTTAATTTTACAGATGTTTATTGCTCACAAGAGACAAAACAAAACATAATAAAATAAAATATTGCAACCTTGGACTTTTCCTTGTTTTTCTATTTCTCAAACAAGTAAAAGTCTATACTGCAAAAGTCTGACAACTGTTACGACTGGAGCTGGCTGCGGGACACCGGTCACTGCAGCTAGCTGCTGTTACTGGTGTCCCATAGTCGTGGGCCTCATGGTACGTTCACACCGAACGCGTTTTGAGCTGCAGGAGCAGCCGGTTTACATGCAAAGTCAATGGGGGACGCGCCTCCAAGCGCCTCCAGGGGTCGCGCGTTGCGTCACGTCCGTTTTGAGCGGTGTGGAAGGGGCGGCAGAGCGTTTTCCGTGCATGCGGCGCCCGCGGCAGCCTCCACCGCTCGAAATGAACAATCTGAACATTCGCCGCTCAACGCGTCTTGACAACCAATCAGGGAGAGTCAGGGGAGGAGAGAGGGAGAGTCAGCTATGTGACGCGGTAACGAGGGGATGGCTGTTGCGCAAGTGTGACGTATTATTTGTGAGACACGGAAACAACCCGCAAAGTCCTGTTCATGTATGGAGGAGAAATAAAAAGGACCTTGCCTGGCGGAGTGCCAGTGAGGAAATCGGGATATCGGGTAAGTTTT
>JBBPBX010081886.1:0-15852 GCA_038048925.1 Garcialebias charrua | reverse complement strand
CACGACATCCTGATGACCGGAATGAGCCCACCATCACTGCTGGCTGGTCTTCACAAGGACATTTTGAGCGTGGAGCCATTCTTGACCTATTGCAGGTTGTAGTAGTAAACATTAAAAACCAATAACGCTTATCTGTATGTTTCTTTAATTCCTTTATTTTGTCTAGATTTTAAAACTCCTTGTTTTTTTCCTTTTAAGATATGCTCAAAGCCCTGGCTGTGGTTTCTCGATCCAGACTCTCCGGCAGATGAAGTAGCTGACGACCGCGACCCCTGTTCAATCTCCACGCCATCAGAGAGACCTGCCAGAAGTTCAAAACATCTTTAAATGTCTCACAAGCACACACATTATTTATATAAGTCACAAACAGAAACAACACATACCAGAAGATCAGAACAAGTGCTCAATACAAAAACAACTGGACTTTATTTGTTGCAGAAAACGTTTCACCCTTTCTGCAACAAATAAAGTCCAGTTGTTTTTGCATTGAGCGCTTGTTCTGATTTTATCATGTCCTGGACGACTGAGAATCTTCACCAGCACACTAAAACAGCATTTGTATATTAACAGATTAAAAAATTTAACTAAACAAAAGTTCCACTTCACTAAAAGTCAAATTAGAGCACAGTTTCTTTATTTTTAAAGGTTGGTGTGTTCATTTCTAAATTTAATGTACTACA
Organism: Garcialebias charrua; assembly: GCA_038048925.1. NCBI lineage: Eukaryota > Metazoa > Chordata > Actinopteri > Cyprinodontiformes > Rivulidae > Garcialebias > Garcialebias charrua. The sequence continues at coordinate 15,172 of JBBPBX010081886.1, read as the reverse complement.
ATCAATGTGTTTTGGGATGTGTGGACTATCTCATTAATCAATTACTGTAATAAACATGGATTTGAATACAGTATATAAATTTGGTCAAATTGGGGAGGGAATGACTGAGCCAGCTGAGGAGTGCTGTGAGTTTTCATTGGATTAGCGTGATGTCCTTCAAAAACTTCAACAAATGTGATGTCACGGTCGACATAATTTATTTAAAATACATATATTTGGATCATGACAGGCCTGACAGGTCCATAAATGCGTGTCGGCCCAGCGGGCAAGCGAATCTTTGTGCACCGCCGGGCCAGTTAGACGCTGCTGTAAACACCTGTACTTACAAAGATATTTTTACTTTATTGCACTTACTGCTAAAAAAGGTCACAACCCTCCTACGGTGGCCCTGAGGTGCAAAACACATTAACAAATAAGGCTAAACACTTATTTGTTAATGTGTTTTGCACCTCAGGGCCACCGTACACCGATGCTCCCAGCAAAACTGTGCACAGTGTTTGATGCTATTTTATTCACCTGTTATTTCTTCAGGGGGGTTGAACAGACTAGCTTCCCTTTTTCAACCTCTGACTTGACATCAAACCCTTTGTCAGCAAGGAGTTGTTGGCCAGTTGCTGCTGTAAAACAAAAAGTATTAATTCATATTTGACAATAAACAAAACAGTCTTGTGTATAGTTAAACTGTATGCTTATACACATTGATGACAGGATTGCTTTTTTTTTCTGTGACAGCATTTCACAGATGCTCCCAGCAAAACTGTGCGAATGACTTACAGAAACAGAGAAATGGCTGAAATGTTTTTAAAGTCAGACCTCAAATAATGTTAATAAAACATGTTTGTCTTGTGGAAACTACTACTGTATATTTTTTCAACGCAGAAAGAGTTCAAATGATGACAGCTAACAGTGCAGTGGTCTGTTCATTCTTATACAGCTGCATGTTTTATGCTATTTTATTCACCTGTTATTTCTTCAGGGGGGTTGAACAGACTAACTTCTCTTTTTCCACCTCTGACTTGACATCAAACCCTTTGTCAGCAAGGAGTTGGTGGACAGTTGCTGCTGTAAAACAAAGTATTTATTCATGTTTGACAATAAACAAAACAGTCTTGTGTATAGTTACTGTAAACTGTATGCTTATACACATTGATGACAGGATTGCTTTTTTTTTCTGTGACAGCATTTCACCGATGCTCCCAGCAAAACTGTGCGAATGACTTACAGAAACAGAGAAATGGCTGAAATGTTTTTAAAGTCAGACCTCAAATAATGTTAATAAAACATGTTTGTCTTGTGGAAACTACTACTGTATATTTTTTCAACGCAGAAAGAGTTCAAATGATGACAGCTAACAGTGCAGTGGTCTGTTCATTCTTATACAGCTGCATGTTTTATGCTATTTTATTCACCTGTTATTTCTTCAGGGGGGTTGAAGGAAGAATCTCTTTGCATGTCGCAGGTTGAAACAGGTTGAAACTTCAACACAGGCAGTGGACTGAGGAACAGCGAGGTCTCGTAGTAGACCTAGCTAGCTGCTAGCTTAGCAACTGTCCAGTAGCATTCTGCTGCGGGAGGTTGTTCTGTTTTGTCTGTTTCCCATATCCAAGATGTAATGTAGGAACGTAATCCACGGAGCTTGGATCACCACCATCCACGGATCACCACCGTACGGAGCTAGGATCACCACCGCGACCAGAGTAGTATTATTACCCCAGACTTCCGGAAAATTCTGGAAAAATACGAGTGCGCATGCGCGATGACGTCAACTGGTAAAAGGTCTATTCTTATGTTATTTTTCATATTCCTTCAAAAAAAATCACTTTTAGCAATCTCTTAAATTCACAATTATGTACTTATTTGTACGTGTCAGTTGTACACTTTTGTTTATAACTATCAATAATTAAACATGGTTCACAACTACACTGGAAATTATTGAATTTTTACCTGCCAACCAGGTGAAGACTTTCAGTGATCTTCTCCACTTCTTCTTCAAGGGTTCTCCTGGTTTTGTTACATTTATTATCCGTCCGTCCATCCATTATCTTTACCTGCTTTCTCCTGTGCCCATGTCCAGCACGAAGTTTCTGCCCTGGTGCATGGTTCTGGTGGTCCAGAGCGCCGGAGCTCCGGCGCGCGCCGGGGGCCGTTCTGGATCGTGTACCCAGGCAGGGAGCCTCTTGGTGGGGCTTCAAAGCAGCATGGCCGGCCTGGTTCTCAGTTGAGCTCCGGCGCGCGCCGGGGGCCGTTCTGGATCGTGTACCCAGGCAGGGAGCCTCTTGGTGGGGCTTCAAAGCAGCATGGCCGGCCTGGTTCTCAGTTGAGCTCCGGCGCGCGCCGGGGGACCTTCGGACGGATTTATCTCGGAAACAATGCTTCGTCTGGCGGCCTCGTAGCTGCCGTGTCTTCCGTGAACTGCCAAGACTGGACCAATGAGATGAGCCGGATTCTGTAGTTTCAATCACGTGTGTAAAAGGGCTGTCAGCTCATTGGTCACAGAGCTTCTTCTTCTTCTATTGTTTATTGGCGGTTGGCGAACTTATTTTAAGCACATTACCGCCACCAACCGGACTGAGTGTGTGCATTGCCGTCTGCTCCCAATCATACACGTCATGTCAACAAACTAAAAGACACTTATGAGTTGTTTTTGAAAAACAACTTTTTATTTTATTTGGGTTGGATAATAAGGAAAATTGAGGACAAAGCATTGTTTTATCTACGTCTAGCGACAATAAAAAAATAAAATAAAAAATAAAAAATTTCTGCCAGGCTGAACTGCTCACTCCTGGCCAGCAGAGGGCCCCCTTGAGCTGTCGGGCCCCTGGGCACCCGCCCGGTGTGCCCGTATTATAGATCCGGCCCTGGGTCGAGAGCTTCAGATCTTTTTGTAAGATAGTCCATGAAGCAGGAGCAGAGTAGGAGAAGGCCCTTTTTCCAAGTTCAGTCCTCACTGACGGAACACTGCAGGTAATCATGTCCTGAGAGCGCACACTGTAGCTGCACTCACGCAAAGACATGTAGGAGGAGATGTATGAGGGCAGCAGACCAAGAAGTGATTTAAAGATGAAAATGTACCAGTGGAAGAGTCTGCGTGAGGTTAATGATGTCCAGTTAACCAGTGAATACAGGGTGCAGTGGTGGGTACGATAATCACAACCAGTTATGAATCTTAGTGCACCATGATAGACAACATCCAACATCCGCAGGGTGCTTGTAGGAGCATTCATGTAGAGAATGTCACCGTAATCAATGGAGGGAAGGAAAGTCACAGATACAAGGCGTTTCCTAACATTCAGTGTTAGACATGATCTGTTTCTGAAAAAGAAACCCAGTTTAACTTTCAGTTTCTTCACTAGGTTTTCCACGTGGAGTTTAAAAGAGAGATGTGAATCAATCAGGATACCCAGATATTTATAGGAATCAACAAACTCAATAGGGACACCATTTGAGGATGGACACCATTTGGCCGTGGCGTAGTGGTAATGGCAGTCGTCCCCCGATCGGAAGGTTGGCAGTTCGAATCCCGGTTCCCCACACCATGTGTCGTTGTGTCCTTGGGCAAGATACTTAACCCCGAGTTGCTCCTGGTAGGACTGGAAAGCACCTTGCATGGTAGTCTGCCGCTACCGGTGTATGAATGTGTGTAGCATTCAATATGTGTAGCACTTTGAGATTTTCACTAATGAAAAGTGCGTTATAAATTGAATTCATTATTATTATTATTGTAACCCCAGATTCTATGAGTAATATGCTGCGTTCCAGTTGTCCTCGGAGGTCGTAATTACGAGCTTCCGAGTAGTAAATATGAACTGGAACGCCCCCTCAGGTCGTAATTACAACTCGCGAACTTGGTGCCGCCACACCGTACCCGAGCTCGCCGAGATCGCGTGACATCATCGTTTCAAGATGGTTGCTCCTCGCATCAACAGTGAGTGAAAGAGTTACTTTTTACTCTTTTTCGCTGTTCTTTGTGGTTTACTTAGCCGTAACTTCACATTAACGCATTCAGGCACTGTAGTTATTTACAGTAATGATAATGATATGTTTAAACAGCCTCTGTGCTTTGACAACGGCTCGCCAAACGGGTGTGAGACGGCATTGTTGTTGTTTAGCACAGTACTCGTTTTAGCTGTTCAGTGTTCATTTTTTATCATTAACTCAGTAACACATTTCGTACTTTACAGTGATTATTATACAATAAGTCGCCTAATAATTAGAGGGTGTTTCTAAGCAGTTTGTGTTTTCTAAAGAGCGTCGAACGTGATTGTTGTCGTGTTTGATGATGTAGCTGCGTCGGAGACCTGCAACCTCGTTGTTCTTTGTTCACCTTTACATGTGTTTTTAGCTAGTAAACTAATGTTTTGCACCATAAACTGTTTTTAAAAGGTCTATCAAGATTCATCTTGGCTTGTCAGGGTGGGAATCCAGTTTAACAGAATCAATTATTTTGTTATCCTGTCCATCCACAGCTGTGTGTCTGTGTTGGGTGTGTGTGTGTGTGTGTGTGTGTGTGTGTCTGTGTGTTGGTGTGTGTGTGTGTGAGAGAGAGTGAAACTCGACCTTATTTATACTTATTATTGTGGGTTAGTTTTGTGAGTTACTGCCATCTGTGATTTGTTGTTAACCATGTGTATATTTCTTTGCAGTTTGTCGACATGGAGATGAACATGTTCCTGGACCCGAGCAGACAAACCCGTTTCCCTGGTCCCTTGTTCCAGAGGAATGGTGACTCCTTGACATATTTTATTACATTATTTACTGCAACTCAACGACTCTACAGCAGGTAAGACAGCAATAGGAACACCATTACATGTAGTACTTACTGTAAACAATGAACTTGTATGTGTATTAAAATGACTTCTGATTTCTGCATTTCAGAGGAGTCCACTGTGCAAAGCTCAGAGGAGAGAACACAGGAGGAGAGCAGACTGATGACCCGGCTGATAGATAAAATGTGAAACAAGAGATTAATGATTTATAGGTTTTGTACAAACAAATGTTAATTCATAAAATGTGAAAGCAGAGATTACTGATTTTTATTTGTTGCACAAATGAATGTTCAGGAACATTTCATTGTTTAATTTGCACAAAACTGTGTCATTTTCTATTCGGTGCATTTTGCCAGCTGCTACTGGAACAGTGTCTTTATGTGTCCAACATCACTAAGTAAGATTTTTGTGAAGTTAGTTATTTTGATTTAGTTTTAGCTGGTAGCTCATTTTACTGAGACCTCAGACCTCAAATTGTACCTGTGCCTTGTTGTCATACGTTATTAAAAACAATTTGAAATAACAAATGCACAAATTCTTGTCTTACTTCACAATAAGTGTGGTTTTTCAGTAGAATAAAGGAAAGCAGGTAATGAAAAGAAACTATTTAGAATGAAAGTAAATTCATTGTAAAAAGAGGAGCACCTCTGGTATTCAAACACGACAATTTGTTATGATGCACTGCAGCAGTTTTTCATCAATGTTTTTGGAAACCGATGTACTTGCAGAGAAACTAGTGCTTTCATGTTCTGCACACCATCTGGCAGAGTTTTAAAATTACATAGAAATGTCTTATTTAAGCACTGACTTTTAATCAGGTGTTATTGTTGTGGGAAGCTAAGTTTTGCAGCTGGTTTTTGAAGCATGTTTTTGTAGCTGTAAAATGTGTTTACCTATACCAGCTTATGTTTATGGCGTGGTTTATCCACACAGATATAAATGACAGCGAGAGAGTGGCATGTCAGATAAACATTTAATCAAAACACTAGAACATTTTTTGATAATTTATGACAAGCTAATACAAGTACAGCATCCACACATCACAGTAAATAATTAATTTAGTCATATTCATCCTCCTGCCTTGGACAGCCGTTTGGGTGATCCTGGCACACTGGTGAAGCCTTGTTGTGTATATCGATCACCAGGATCAAATATAGAAATATTCACCGATAAAATCATACAACTATTGGAAAAGAGTTTAAATAAAAAAGTTTTCTTGTGTGGAGACTTTAATATTGACCTGGGAAATAAAACGGATTCAAATAACATCAGCACATTTCTAAATTCAATGTATAGTTTAAATCTTTATCCGTTAATATCAAAACCAACAAGAATTACAACTCATAGTGCTACGATAATTGACAACATTTTCACAAATATAACTAATGGGGATATGACAGGTGGTATCTTAACAACTGATTTAAGTGATCATTTACCAGTTTTCACTATCTACAGAAATGATCAAAACATTACAAAAGAAGTTACAATTAAGAAAAAAATAATAAACACATCAAAAAAAAGCTATGGATCAATTAAAAGATGATTTACAGAAGCAAAACTGGAAGGACGTGTATATTGATGATGTTAACAGATCATGGCGTGACAGGAAACAGAAGCGGGGTAAACGCGGAGGGATCAGAGCGAGGCTAGCAGCTAGCCCACACAGGCCGGCGATCCCATCCATGGTTCTGGCTAACGTGCGCTCCTTGGACAACAAATTGGATTATATACGCCTGCTGCGAACGACACAAAAGACTGTGAGAGACTGTTGTGTGTTTGTATTCACGGAAACGTGGCTCAACAACAACGTTCTGGACCATGCTGTTCAGCTGGAGCAGCTAACATGCTACAGAGCGGACCGAACCCTCGAGGGAGGTAAGACAAGGGGAGGGGGGCTCTGTGTTTACATCAACAACGCATGGTGTCGTGATGCTGCTGTGGTCTACAAACACTGCTCACATTTAGTGGAGTTCATGACTATTAAATGCAGACCGTTCTTTTTACCGAGGGAGTTTACAGCTGTTTTGATTGTTGCTGTATATATCCCCCCAAGCTCCAACAGCAAAGATAGAGGTGAGGCACTAAATGAACTATATCTGCACATCAGTGAGCAACAAACAGCCCATCCTGATGCTTTTCTCATCACGGCTGGTGATTTCAACCATGCAGATTTAAAGAGTGTTCTTCCAAAAACATACAGAAACATAAACTTTGCAACAAGAGGAAACAACACCCTGGACCAGGTTTACACCACCATGAAAAATTCCTACAGAGCCATCCCCCTCCCCCACATTGGTGCTTCTGACCATATCTGTGTTATGCTAAAGCCAGCATACAGGCCACTGGTGAAAGTCACAAAACCAGTCCGCAAGCAGATACGAGTGTGGCCAGAGGGGTCTTCAGAGGCACTCCAGGACTGTTTTGACACCACAGATTGGAGTATGTTCAAAGAAGCTGCTACCACAAACAACACCACATGTCTCCAGGAGTACTCAGACACTGTATGTTCATACATCACCAAGTGCATTGATGATGTAACCAACCTTAAAACCATCACTGTTCGGGCTAACCAGAAGCCATGGCTGACAGCTGAGGTTTACAGACTCCTGAGAGCCAGGAATGCTGCCTTCAAAGCGGGAGATCAGGTGGGCCTGAGGGCAGCCAGAAACAACCTGGACCGGGGCATCAGAAAGGCAAAGAAGCAGTATTCTGGGAAAATAGCTCACCGTTTCAAGGACAGCAGGGATACACGCAGTCTGTGGCAGGGAATACAGACCATCACAAACTACAAACCACCCCCCCAGACCTGTGACAGCTCAGCCTCTGCGCTGAATGAACTGAATGAGTTCTTTGCTCGGTTCGAGGCAAGTAACAGCACACCAGCACATAAACTCCCCCCCTCTCCTGATGGCCAGGTGCTGACGCTGTCCTCAGACAGCGTAAGGCGATCATTCATCAAGATTAACGCCCGGAAGGCCTCTGGTCCTGACAACATACCTGGTCGTGTGCTGAAGGACTGTGCAGGGGAACTCGCAGCGGTCTTCACGGACATCTTTAACATCTCACTGAGCCAGGCCATCGTCCCCACCTGTTTCAAAGCCACCACCATCATCCCTGTCCCAAAGAAGGCAACGCCCGCATGCCTCAATGACTATCGCCCAGTAGCACTCACCCCCATCCTGATGAAGTGCTTTGAACGGCTAGTCATGAAAAGCATCACATCTGTCCTCCCTGACTCCCTGGATCCCTTCCAATTTGCATACCGACCTAATCGCTCAACCGACGATGCCATCTCCTCTGCCCTTCACACAGCTCTCACACATCTGGACACGAAGGACTCCTATGTTAGAATGTTGTTCATCGACTTCAGCTCGGCATTTAACACCATCATCCCCCAACAGCTCATCCTTAAACTGGACAGTCTGGGGCTGAACACCTCAATGTGTAACTGGCTGCTAGACTTCCTGACCGGGAGACCACAGACAGTACGGATCGGGAGTAACACATCTAGCACCATCACATTGAACACAGGGGCCCCACAAGGATGTGTGCTGAGCCCCCTTCTATTCACCCTGCTAACACACGACTGCACACCATCGTACAGCTCCAACCACTTCATCAAGTTTGCGGACGACACAACAGTGGTAGGTCTCATCAGCAACAACGATGAGACGGACTACAGGAACGAGGTGAGCCGCCTGGCCTTGTGGTGCGGACACAACAATCTCACTCTCAACGTGGAGAAGACAAAGGAGATTGTTGTGGACTTCAGGAAGAGGGATGCCCAACATGCCCCTCTGACCATCAACAGCACCGCAGTGGAGAGAGTAGACAGCACCAAGTTCCTGGGAGTGCACGTCTCAAAGGACCTGTCCTGGAGCAGGAACACTGCAGCACTGGCAAAGAAGGCTCACCAGCGTCTCTACTTTCTCCGCAAGCTGAAAAGGGCTGGAGCTTCAACCCCCATCATGAGCACCTTCTACAGAGGTGCCATAGAAAGTGTCCTGACCAGCTGCATCACTGTGTGGTTTGGTGCATGTACTGCATCCTGCCGCAAGAGCCTCCAGCGCATTGTGAGAGCAGCTGAGAAGATCGTGGGCACCTCCTTGCCCTCACTGCAGGACTTACACAGCAAACGCCTCACTCGGAAAGCCCACCGCATGGCAGGTGATCCCACACACCCACTACACAGCTGCTTCAGACTGCTGCCATCAGGGAGGAGACTGAGGAGTCTCCAGGCTCGAACCAGCAGACTGAGAGACAGCTCTGTTCATCAGGCAGTCAGAATGCTAAACACTCTGCCTGCTCTGCCTCCCCTCCCATTTGAACTGCCTTAACACTAAAACTTTCTCACATATTATCACTCAACACAAAGTTTTTAACACTAGACTCTGTGTCACCAAACGGGTTTTCACTAAACTCTCGGTCATGTGCTCATACAGTTTGCACTACTTCTCATACTTGCACTAATGTCTGTATTACATCACTGCCTATAATCATAATACTGTTTACATTCTCTGTTTACATTTATTAATACTGTTTACTTTTATTACTACTGCTTACATGTAATTACTACTGTTTACATTTATTTACACTACTCTAATATCTACACCACTGCTGGTACATATACAGTGTGCTCTGAACGGTCTTATTTAGGGATGCCCAATGTGCCTTACTGCATATGCCACTTTTTGCCTCTACAACAACATCAACTACTACCTCATACATATACTGTGTACATTGACTCATACGCTGCTTTGCCACTTTGCAAATGTCAATGCTAGAAACCTTTAGTTTATTTTAGTTATACTTTTTATACTCTTTTTTTTTATACCACTATGCAAAAAAACTCAGGACAGTGTTAGTTTTACTATTTTTATGCTTATGTCTATTATTATATGTTTCAGTGTTTCAATGTTTAGATGTTTACTGTTGCACCGAGGGACTGAGAGAAACGCAATTTCGGTCCTGTGTATGTCCTGCACTGTACATATTGCAGATCTGACAATAAAGTTGACTTTGACTTTGACTTTGACTTTGATATGATGAATTTATGAATATTTTAGAAGCTCTGTATGAAAAGAATTGTGTGCAAAGAAATCGTAGAAAAAAAAATATTGTTGACCAACCTTGGATGACTAAAGGGTTGAGAAATGCTTGTAAAAAAAAAATTACTTGTATTTATGTTTCTTAAAAACGAGAACACAACAAGCTGAAGAAAAATATAAAAAATATAAAAATAAATTGGTAATGATTATAAGAAGATGCAAGAAAGAATACTATAGTGATTTATTAAACAAGAGCAATGGTGACACTAAAACAACATGGCGAGTAATAAATGATGTTCTAAAAAGTCATAAAGCAAAAACGAACATTGCAAAATATTTTGTGAAAGATGACAAAGAAATACATGATGAGAATGATATTGTAAATGAATTTAATCAATATTTTGTAAATATTGGATCAAGCCTTGTGTGACGATGCTTGTTTTTGGACACACGACAGCACGTCAAAATACTGTTTCTCCAATGTTTATTGGTTCTCCTGCAGAAGACAATAAAATAAACACATCACTTTGTCTTCTGTTTTCTGCACTTCTGGCTCCTTCACAGTGCTTCTCCAGCAAAGTCAGCCTCACAATATAACAGTTATATTTCATTCAGGAGGTTTACAAAGCAGAAAAGTAATATTTTTCTTTTAGAGTAACAAAACATAACATTTTCTAAATATATAATTAAAAACAGTGCAATAAAAGAACAACAGCGCCATCTACTGGGCAGTCTAGAACAACAAAAAGACAACATTCAATCATTACATGAACAAAAACAACAATTTCACATACCTGCAGAAGACAATAAAATAAACACATCACTTTGTCTTCTGTTTTCTGCACTTCTGGCTCCTACATGTGCAAAAATAAATGTTACCAAATGAAAAACGTGACAACACCCTTGCTATTACAGTCATTGTCCACCAGGGGGCACATCACACAATGTGGCACCAAAAAGAAAAGAGAGGGAAAATAAAATGCCTACAACCTTTATATTTGTGGTTAAACTTGAAAATAAGTGTTACTGTAATGTTTTAAAAGATATATCAAACAATATGATTAAAAGTGTACAACTTTAAAAGTAAAAATTTCAAGAAACATATAAAATATCATCAGAGAGCCTTCCACACTTCTTACCTTCACAGTGCTTCTCCAGCAAAGTGAGGGAAAGGAAACACGGGAGGAGCCAAGTGCACACATCATTTCCTCCTTGATACATTTCAAAATAAAAGACCTCAATAAAATAAAATTCACAAACATGAATACAGTGGAGTAACTGATTATCTTAGAGTATATTTTTAACTCCGTTACACCCACCCCCACTGAATTTTATTGAAATTGAGCCACAGCTACACAAAGATTACACCAGATCTCATCAAATGAAACTCTGAAGGGTCTATTACCAAGAAAACCAACTGACAAAAGTATCCACATAGGATGCAGTGGACTGAGAGTAGCGCTTATACCTCAATCCAACCACTGGCAACAGGGTGCCCATATACACCCATCCCAAGACCCCAGATAGTGTGTAGTATTGCTCAAGACAAAAAGAACATAAAAAAAACATAACCAAGACCAAACAAAGCGGTCAGTGATAAATACAGGCTACAAAAAGGAAACTTCAGTTAGTGAAAGCTTGGAAAACGGACTTGCAAACAGTTCTAACATCAAAAGCATCTTGAACCACAGCTTGTTTAGACATTGTCTGTATTAACCTATTCACAGGTTTAACCACACGGCCAAATCTTGTTCTGATTTGAGAGGGGACACCAACAGAACCAACGTGGGTTTGTGAGGCTTGGTCAACATCATCACAGTGATGTACATTGGTCAGATCATTCAGAACAGGGTCTGACTGTGATACCTCACTAAAACTGTCAACAACATCAGTCACATTTTCAGGTTCGCCGGAAACGGATTGTTCACCATTTTGGGTCACAGGTAACACAATGGAGGAAGGATGGTCAGATGTCACACTCGCTATTTCAGAATCATCCCCTTGTGAAATGCTTGGCTCAGTCAGCTGTGTGACCCACTCCACTGTTCTCCTGTCAGAGTCCACATGATTGGCATCACTCACAGAACCATCATCCACACTTCCAACAACAGGTAGGATATTCTTGCTTTCAGTAGCGGGGTCCACATCCAAGTCAACTTCATCTGTATTCCCACCCAGGGATTCATCTACAGATCTGTCATCCAGCATAGAGGACTGTGCAGTGCTAGCGCAGGAAACATGATCAAGTGAGTCATGAACATCCACCACAGGAAGAAAGTTGGCCAACATCAGCAAGTTTCTGTGGATCACCCTCGTCTGACCAGACACAGTGTCACAGATTTTGTATGTGTGGGTCTCTGGATTCATATCTAACACAGTGTAGATTGTGGATTCCCACCTGTCAGCTAGCTTCTTTTTGCCTCTCTCTCTTTTGTTCGCCACTAGCACTCTGTCACCGATATCAATATGGGATCCTTTTGTTTTCCTGTTGTAGATTTGAGCATGTCGATCCATCTCTTTAGTTGCATGAGTCTGAGCAATGTCCATGGCTTCCTTCAAGTCATTAGAGAGAGATGCCACATACTTGTCATAACTTGTCACATCAGAGTCATGAAGAACAGAACGAAAAAGAACATCAATTGGCAGACGTGGTGTGCGGCCGAACATCAAGTAAAATGGAGGATAACCTGTTGTTTCATGAGTTGAACAGTTGTACATGAACGTGAGAGTCTGTAGGCGACGAGGCCAGTCTGCTTTGGCTTCAGGGGGCAAAGCACGGATCATACCACCCAATGTTCGATTAAAACGCTCCACACTCCCATTTCCCATCGGGTGATAAGGTGTTGTGTGCGATTTCTTTACACCAGAGACCCTGAGGAGTTCACTAATCAGTTGGCTTTCAAAGTTAGCACCCTGATCACTGTGGATCCGTTCAGGGAAGCCAAAAACACAGAAGTATCTGTCCCAGAGAAGTCTGGCCACCTGCTTAGCAGACTGATCTTTACAAGGAAATGCCTGTGCTAGTCTTGTGAAGTGGTCTGTGATAACCAACACATCAACTGACTTGTTCTTTGAGTTCTCAGCAGACCAAAAGTCAATACAGACTAGCTCTAGCGGTTTGGATGATTTAATGCTCACTAGAGGTGCTCTTCCTTCTGGTTCAACTGTCTTACTGACGAGGCATCTTTGACAACTGCGCACGTAGTCTCTAACATCTCTCTCAAGGTTCAGCCAGAAAAACCTTTGCCTGGTCAAGCTGAGGCTCCTGAACTGGCCCTGGTGACCAGCATCATCATGGATCCCCTTCAGGACCTCATCCTTGAGAGAATCTGGGACAACGTATTGCAAACGTTTGTTCTTGGACCTCTGGTCTCTGGAAACCCTGTACAACACACCATTATTCACAGACAACTTCTCCCAGTGACTCAGGTATTTTTTGACAGATGGTGAGTCATTAGTTTTCTCTCTCCTAGAGGGCTTGCGATGTCTCTCAACATAAAACATGACACGAGACAAGGTGACATCCTGTGTTTGTCTGTCACGCAGCTCTCTTTCAGTGTAGGCAGGTAAGGCGTCTTGTCCTGGTGGGAGCAACTGAGGCATTTGAAGCAGCATCTCTGTAGCTCGAGTCCTGGAACCAGCTTCCCACTCAACATGTGACTTCAACACAGCTGACACATCATCCTTGTCCACAGATGAAGGTGACACTTGCAAATGGCACATTTTTACTGACAGGGTGTCTTCATTCACTAGAGCGAGCTGTTTGCGGTCAGTTGATGATAGGAAGGTATCCTGAACGGAAGTGTGTGACATATCCTTAGCTTTTGAAAGGAAGTCTGCATAAGGCTCCACGAGCAGTTTGCCACATACACTCTCCTTAACAAAGGGCACACGACTCAAAGCATCAGCCACAATGTTCTGCTGACCTGGAACATACTTTATGTCAAAGTCATAACTTGCCAGCTTAGCGACCCAACGTTGTTCACAACAGTCAAGCTTTGGTTTTGTGAGGATGTGAGTCAAGGGGTTGTTGTCGGTCCAGACTGTGAAACGATGACCTTTGAGCCAATGGCTGAACTTGTCACAAACCGACCATTTCAATGCTAGAAACTCTAGCCTGTGAGCTGGGTAGTTCTTTTGAGACTGAGAGAGTGACTTGCTGGCAAAAGCAATAGGTCTGGCTCTAGTTTCATTCTCCTGAATCTGAGCCAATACAGCCCCAATGCCATCCTGAGATGCATCAGTCAACAAGAGAAAGGGACGAGAGAAGTCAGGATGAGCTAGAACCACAGAGTTGACCAGTGACATCTTCAAATCCTCGAAAGCTTTCATTTCTTTGGTTGTCCAATCAGCTGCACTCAGCTTTCTGCAAGAGAGTTTGGTATTGGCACGACTCTTCAGTTTTCTCTTTCCTCCTTTCAATAGATCGAAAAGTGGCTTGGCAACAGCAGAGAATCTAGGTACAAAGTGCTGGTAGTAATTTACCATTCCTAAAAAGGATCTCAATCGTTTCTGGGAAGGAGTGACACCATCAGCTTCCATGAGGTCGGCACTTGTCAATTTTGTGATGCTCTCGACCTTACTGGGATCTGTCGACACACCTGACTCGTCCACTATGTGGCCAAGGAACTTTACTGACCTCCTCAGGAAAAAGCACTTTTTGGGGGCAAGCTTCAAGTTGTGGCTACGCAGTCTGTCAAACACCATCTTTAGACGGTACAAAGCGGTCTCTTCATCAGGGGCAAACACCAGTAAATCATCCAAATAGCACAACAAACTCAAATAGTTCTGGTCCCCAAAAATGCTTGTCATCATCCGCATAAAGCTTGCAGGACTGTTGCAGAGGCCCTGCGGCAACCTGTTGTACTCATAGAGGCCCATGGGTGTAGTAAAGGCAGAGTACTTCTTGTCATCCTCATGAAGTGGCATGTTATAAAAACCTGACGTTAAATCCATTGTGCTAAACAGACAGTTACCTCCAAGTGCTGCCAAGCAGTCTGCCTGATGAGGAAGAGGATGAGCATCTTTGAAAGTCTTTTTGTTCAACCAGCGAAAATCTGTACAGATGCGAAGATCACCATTCTTCTTCCACACAAGAACCAATGGTGAGGCATATTCACTGGTTGACTTCCTGATAATCTCTTTCTCCTCCATTTCGCTCAAAACCTGCCGCAGCTTCTGGTACTGGCTTGGTGGTACTCGCCTGTAAGGCAGTCTGAAAGGTTTGTTATCCGAAAGATGTATACGGTGCACAAAACCCTTTGCTTCACCACAATCAAGATGATGTCGTGAGAAAATGTCCTCATACTCCAAAACAAGGTCCGCCATCTTTTCCTTACACCTTTCAGATGTCTCACA
>JBBPBX010081884.1:0-15853 GCA_038048925.1 Garcialebias charrua | reverse complement strand
AAACTTAAAAAGTCCTTCAGATTGCTGATCCATAAACAAATCTATGACTTTTGATAAAATAAACAACAACAAAAAAAAAATTGTAGACCTTTTACTCACTGTGCCTGGGGTGGGCTGAACAAAAATAATAATAATTGTAGACCTTTTACTCACTGTGCCTGGGGTGGGCTGGATGGGTGGATGGGGATTTATTTATTTATTTAATTATTTACTTACTACGAATAGATATAAAATACATTTTAAAATGAATAAAATGCTGTCAAACTTAAAAAGTCCTTCTTTATTTATTTAATTATTTACTACCAACAGATATAAAATACATTTTAAAATGAATAAAACGCTGTCAAACTTAAAAAGTCCTTCTTTATGCTGTCAAACTTAAAAAGTCCTCCTTTATTTATTTTAATATTTACTACCAACAGATATAAAATACATTTTAAAATGAATAAAACGCTGTCAAACTTAAAAAGTCCTTCTTTATGCTGTCAAACTTAAAAAGTCCTCCTTTATTTATTTTAATATTTACTACCAACAGATATAAAATACATTTTAAAATGAATAAAACGCTGTCAAACAAAAGTCCTTCAGATTGCTGCACTGTATGTCTGGGTACCTGGCTTTTATTTTGAAAGCCACTCGGAAAGTTGCGCACCGTAATGCCTGACGCAGATGCGCACAGCAAAATCGGGGGAGTGCTAGCATTACTACCATTTCCGAAGAGGGTGCTGGCGTTACTGCAGTTAACTACTGTAGTTGTTAGCGTCTGTAGCTGCTAACATCTGTAGCTGTTCACATCTGTAGCTGTTAACATCTGTAGCTGTTAACATCTGTAGCTGTTAACGTCTGTATCTGCTAACGTCTGTAGCTGTTAACGTCTGTAGCTGTTAACGTCTGTAGCTGTTAACATCTGTAGTTGTTAACGTCTGTAGCTGTTAACATCTGTAGTTGTTAACGTCTGTAGCTGTTAGCATGTGTAAGCTGTTAGCATGTGTAGCTGTTAGCATGTGTAGCTGTTAACATGTGTAGCTGTTAGCATGTGTAGCTGTTAGCATGTGTAGCTGTTAGCATGTCTATCTGTTAGCATGTGTAGCTGTTAGCATGTGTAGCTGTTAGCATGTGTAGCTGTTAGCATGTGTAGCTGTTAGCATGTCTATCTGTTAGCATGTGTAGCTGTTAGCATGTGTAGCTGTTAGCATGTGTAGCTGTTAGCATGTGTAGCTGTTAGCATGTGTAGCTGTTAGCATGTGTAGCTGTTAGCATGTGTAGCTGTTAGCATGTGTAGCTGTTAGCATGTGTAGCTGTTAGCATGTGTAGCTGTTAGCATCTGTAGCTGTTAGCATGTGTAGCTGTTAGCATGTGTAGCTGTTAGCATGTGTAGCTGTTAGCATGTGTAGCTGTTAGCATGTGTAGCTGTTAGCATGTGTAGCTGTTAGCAGCTACGTCTCGTTGTCACGTGCTTGGATAATCTAGTCTCGTGACTGTGTGTGTGTTTTTCTGTGTAGGAGCAGGAGCTTCACGTCAGACCTCCACCAACCACATGTTTGTTCTCTAACAGGTATGGTTGTCATTTCTAGTAAAATTGTTCAATATTATACTTCGGTCCAGCAGCCTCCACTTCTAAAAGTCAGCGCTCACGCGGTTTGGTTGTGCACGCGCTAACACCATGAATTAGGTAGTCACGCTTGCGAGGTTCTTTCAAAATAAAAGCTGATGTGTGTCTCCTGTTGGTACAAACTCTGTACATAAAACACATGTTAGCACTGGAAGCTGTAATGGGACCAACATTCCTGCTCAGCTGTTTCCACTAAAAGTTTGAATGTCGCCCCCATATCCAAAGAGTAGAGAACTTTTTGTGTTGCTAAGTTAAATAAATAAAAAACTTCAATGTGTTTTTCATGTTTTGACTCTAGATGATTGAAGTCATTCTTGCTGGTCTATGTTCAGAAATGATTTTTAATGTCCTCCTGTGAATATGGATCCATAATATTTAACTTTTGTCTCTGTTTTGTGGTTATTTGTATGTTCATTATGTGAGAATGTTCAATTGTTTTCCCTGAAATTTCCATTAATATTAAAACAAAACTCTTAGTTTCCAGTGACCAGTCTCACTTCAGGCTGACTGTAGAACATCTCCAGATGTTGTTCACCAAATGTCACCAAGATCTCATGTGGAATTTCAAAATAAAGGCCCTCCAAAGTTGGACATTTTCCATGTAATTTTCCCTAAGTTGCTGTGTTTGTTGCTCGTTCTTCAGGATGTTGTAGAAACAGTGAGGGTAAGTACGACTTTACCACAAATCACATCATTACTGTGCAGAAATTTTTTCTCATTGAAATGCAACATAGTTCAAGTAAAAACAGGAATGTTTAATTTAAAATAATTTATATGTTTAATATTTTAAGTGACAATAACCATTTGGAAAAATAACAGTTAAAATTGCACATTAATTTCAGAAATGACATTTGTAGCATTTTAACATCAATTGTTTCTTTTTACTTGTAAATTTTGAGAATTACAAGAGCTTTGTTTTATTTGTCCATGTCGACCAAAATCACTGGAGGTTTCTGGTTAGTGTGTATAAAAATTATACTTATTGTTCTCTGAGAACATTTTAATTTAAAGTTTCATATTTTGATTTGTGCAGAAACTGTGAACCACACAGTCTTTGTGGTGGATCAAGTTCAGCAGAAGACAATTCAAAACCTGCTGCAAAATAGAATAGAAGAGACCTTTATTATCATTGCACATGAATACAGTGAAATCTGGGTTTGCTTCCCAGAACAAAAGTAAAAACAGTAAAATATAAAACAATATAAAATATAAACTGTATATTAAAGATGATAACAGGTTTGAAACACTCCAAATGTGCAACACAAGCAGATTGATATTACACCAGTTGTCCCTTATTCAGTTTTTATTACAGATTTTGTTAAGTTCAGTAACGATGGACAGATAAAAACTATATTTAAATCTGTTAATTGAGAATGAACTTTCTTATTTAAATCTGTTTGTTCTTGTCTTGATTGATCTGTACCTTTTCCCTGATGGTAACAGTTCTCATATTATCTAATAAATAATAATGTAAATAAATCATCCACAAATAATTTTGTAACAACAGCAAGTATGACATCATTAACAGCTTTTATTTTGAAAACTCACAAAGGTTACCATAATTCATAGTGTTTGTGTGCACAACAAAACCATCATTTTGGAAGTGGAGACTGGCTTGACAACATTTTTTACTGCCTGACGTTCTCAGAGTTGGGGCAGGAGCTACATGTCAGACCACCACCAACCACATGTTTTTTTTCTGTTACAGATGAAGTTCATGTTAATAAATGTTGTGAAGCTGAGAAGAGTTCCTGGGTGAGCGATTCATCAGTTCACTGGTATCAAACCAAACATCAGGGTTACACAGGTATGTATTTATTTACTGCAGTCTAAAGTGAAGTGTGGAGCTATGTCCAAACCACTGTCCCTCCTCTGGACATGTCCAAACCACTGTCCCTCCTCTGGACATGTCCAAACCACTGTCCCTCCTCTGGACATGTCCAAACCACTGTCCCTCCTCTGGACATGTCCAAACCACTGTCCCTCCTCTGGACATGTCCAAACCACTGTCCCTCCTCTGGACATGTCCAAACCACTGTCCCTCCTCTGGACATGTCCAAACCACTGTCCCTCCTCTGGACATGTCCAAACCACTGTCCCTCCTCTGGACATGTCCAAACCACTGTCCCTCCTCTGGACATGTCCAAACCACTGTCCCTCCTCTGGACATGTCCAAACCACTGTCCCTCCTCTGGACATGTCCAAACCACTGTCCCTCCTCTGGACATGTCCAAACCACTGTCCCTCCTCTTGACATGTCCAAACCACTGTTCCTCCTCTGGACATGTCCAAACCACTGTCCCTCCTCTGGACATGTCCAAACCACTGTCCCTCCTCTTGACATGTCCAAACCACTGTTCCTCCTCTGGACATGTCCAAACCACTGTCCCTCCTCTGGACATGTCCAAACCACTGTCCCTCCTCTGGACATGTCCAAACCACTGTCCCTCCTCTGGACATGTCCAAACCACTGTTCCTCCTCTGGACATGTCCAAACCACTGTCCCTCCTCTGGACATGTCCAAACCACTGTCCCTCCTCTGGACATGTCCAAACCACTGTCCCTCCTCTGGACATGTCCAAACCACTGTCCCTCCTCTGGACATGTCCAAACCACTGTCCCTCCTCTGGACATGTCCAAACCACTGTCCCTCCTCTGGACATGTCCAAACCACTGTCCCTCCTCTGGACATGTCCAAACCACTGTCCCTCCTCTGGACATGTCCAAACCACTGTCCCTCCTCTGACATGTCCAAACCACTGTCCCTCCTCTTGACATGTCCAAACCACTGTCCCTCCTCTTGACATGTCCAAACCACTGTCCCTCCTCTTGACATGTCCAAACCACTGTCTCTCCTCTTGACGTGTCCAAACCACTGTCCCTCCTCTGGACATGTCCAAACCACTGTCTCTCCTCTTGACGTGTCCAAACCACTGTCCCTCCTCTTGACATGTCCAAACCACTGTCTCTCCTCTTGACATTTCCAAACCACTGTCCCTCCTCGGGACATGTCCAAACCACTGTCTCTCCTCTTGACATGTCCAAACCACTGTCTCTCCTCTGGACATGTCCAAACCACTGTCTCTCCTCTTGACATGTCCAAACCACTGTCTCTCCTCTTGACATGTCCAAACCACTGCCCCTCCTCTTGATGTGTCCAAACCACTGTCTCTCCTCTTGATGTGTCCAAACCACTGTCCCTCCTCGGGACATGTCCAAACCACTGCCTCTCCTCTTGACGTGTCCAAACCACTGTCTCTCCTCTTGACATGTCCAAACCAATGACTCTCCTCTTGACATTTCCAAACCACTGTCCCTCCTCGGGACATGTCCAAACCACTGTCTCTCCTCTTGACATGTCCAAACCACTGTCTCTCCTCTTGACATGTCCAAACCACTGTCTCTCCTCTTGACATGTCCAAACCACTGTCCCTCCTCTGGACATGTCCAAACCACTGTCCCTCCTCTGGACATGTCCAAACCACTGTCCCTCCTCTGGACATGTCCAAACCACTGTCCCTCCTCTGGACATGTCCAAACCACTGTCCCTCCTCTGGACATGTCCAAACCACTGTCCCTCCTCTGGACATGTCCAAACCACTGTCCCTCCTCTGGACATGTCCAAACCACTGTCCCTCCTCTGGACATGTCCAAACCACTGTCCCTCCTCTGGACATGTCCAAACCACTGTCCCTCCTCTGGACATGTCCAAACCACTGTCCCTCCTCTGGACATGTCCAAACCACTGTCCCTCCTCTGGACATGTCCAAACCACTGTCCCTCCTCTGGACATGTCCAAACCACTGTCCCTCCTCTGGACATGTCCAAACCACTGTCCCTCCTCTGGACATGTCCAAACCACTGTCCCTCCTCTGGACATGTCCAAACCACTGTCCCTCCTCTGGACATGTCCAAACCACTGTCCCTCCTCTGGACATGTCCAAACCACTGTCCCTCCTCTGGACATGTCCAAACCACTGTCCCTCCTCTGGACATGTCCAAACCACTGTCCCTCCTCTGGACATGTCCAAACCACTGTCCTCCTCTGGACATGTCCAAACCACTGTCCCTCCTCTGGACATGTCCAAACCTGCAACCTCCTCTTCCATCTCCATCTCCTTCTCCTCTCTGTCCTCATCTGTCCCTTCCTCCTCCTCCTCCTCCTCCTCCTGCTCCCCCTCCTCCTCACTGTGACTGACACCTACTAACAATAACAGCAACAATGATCAATGTTAGAGCATTTTTGCAAATAATTCACAGTTTTATAACCAATACAACCTAAAAATGTATTACAGGCACATACACAGTAAACTGCTCACTGCAATGCATTGTTCTTCGGCTGGTAAACATAGATCTATATTTATGTAGAACCAGGACAGGAAAACAGGATCTTTCCTGATGTTTTTATTTTATTTTGCATTTTCTTGTCTGTCGTTGCGGATTGATTTTAATTTCAGTTGATTAAAGATTAAAGGTTGATGTACTTATGGTGTAACAATACTGACATGCTTCCTTTAATGTTCTGTGAGCCCTGAACACAGCTGCATGCCAGCTGTGGCATGATGACAGGTCCATGTAGCTCTGCTTGTTAACCTGTCGTCTCCCTGCTGCTTGTCCTGTTCTCTCTGTCATGGCTGTGACCCCTGAAAACATCAGCTATTTGAACACATTGGCTGCATCTTGCACTAATTCTTTTCTTTTCTTTTTCCTTAGTTTTCCTGCTCCATCCATCTCTTTCTCCTTTATTTTTAGCATGTTTGCTACCTGCGCGCCTTTCTTTCTTTGTTTCTTTTTCAAATTGGAAGCTGCTTGCGTGTGATGTTTACCTGCGGCTGCGAGGGCTGCTGTACTTTTCTTTTGAAAGTTTGGCCTTTAGCTTCAAAGCCCCACTCCTGATGAACGTTATATTAATTTATAGACCTCCCAAACCACATGTTTCATTTAACTCAGAGATGCATGACCTCCTCACTTTTTTCTGCACCTCCCCTGTGAAGACTATTTTTCTTGGCGACTTAAATATCCACGTGGACAATTCTTCTTCACCTCTGGCAACAGATTTTAAGTCTCTTTTGGACTCTCTTAATCTCACTCAACATGTTGACGCCCCTACGCACAGCAGGGGGCATACTCTGGATTTGGTGATTACAGACACTGTACTCATCAATAACTTATCTGTATATGACCTGGGTGTCTCAGACCACAGGGTCATCTCCCTGGAAGTGCCTTCATCTTCGCCTGCTTCAAACCCAAAACGACCCATCCAGTTCCGTGACCTTAAAAACATTTCCCCTGATGTTCTGTCTGCTGATCTTCACACCCTGAGCGCTGTCAATCATCCTTCTGCAGATGACTCTGTGGATTACTACAACCAATCTCTCCAGGAGCTCCTGGACCTACATGCTCCCTTGAAGTCAAGACTGGTGTCTTTCTCCCGTTCAGCCCCCTGGTACACTGATGAGCTGCGCAAGATGAAGGCAACTGGCCGTGCTATTGAGAGACGTGTAAAATCATCTGGTCTCTCTGTGCATAAGCAGGCATATAAAGAACATCAGAAAGCGTACGCCTATTCTCTTAAAGAAGCACGCTCCAAATATTATTCTAACATCATCAACACCTGCCCTGGAAACTCTAAACAGCTTTTCTCCACAATAACTCGTCTGCTTAATCCCATTAAACAAACTCTTGAGGACTCTGCTCAAAAATGCGACCTGTTTCTTTCGTCTTTTAAAACCAAAGTTGACACTATCAGATCTCAGCTCCACAACCTCCCTGTTCTCAGTGTGCCACCTACCCGTCTGCATTCTGGGACCCTAAACAGCTTTGACGAAGTTGTTCAGAGTGAGGTGGAGGCCATCATCAAGAAAATGAAGCCTTCATCCTGCGCCCTGGATCCTTTCCCCTCGTCTCTCATAAAAACCAATCACTCTGCAATAGGCCCACTAATCACTCAAATAATAAATCAGTCTCTACAATCTGGTCATGTTCCACTGCCTCTAAAAACTGCCATCATTAGGCCTCTTCTGAAAAAATCTAATTTGGATCCCGACATTTTTTCTAATTACCGCCCAATTTCACACCTCCCTTTTCTGTCTAAAGTGCTGGAAAAAGCTGTTGCTGCTCAGCTGCAGGACCACCTGCAGTAACACTCCCTGTATGAGAAGTTCCAGTCTGGATTCAGGGAAGCTCACAGTACTGAGACTGCATTGCTGAGGGTTACCAATGATGTCCTCATGGCTGCTGACACTGGTTCTCCCTCCATCCTTGTCCTCCTTGACCTCACTGCAGCTTTCGACACTGTGGACTATGGTCCACAGTGTCGAAAGCTGCAGTCGAAAGCTGCAGTCGAAAGCCTCTACATGAAGACGGTGGAGGAGGATACTATGGTATCCTCCTCCACCGTCTTCATGTAGAGGTCGGTCTCTGCGACACCATCCTGGACTGGTTCAAATCTTTCCTCTCCAATAGGCTGGAATGTGTTAGTCTTGGCAGCGCCACGTCCCAGACAGTCTGTGTCTCCTGTGGTGTCCCTAAGGGGTCAGTTTTGGGGCCCCTGCTGTTTTCCCTTTACATGCTGCCTTTAGGTCAAATTATTAATCAGTTCAACATTTCTTTTCACTGTTATGCCGACGATACACAGCTTTACATCAGGACTGGAGCATCCTCATCTTCCACCTTGTCATCTCCATCTTCACTCACTGCCCTCTCTGCCTGCCTGGAGGCAATTAGGGGATGGATGAATCAGAACTTTCTTCAATTAAACTGCTCCAAGACTGAGGCCATACTGATTGGCACCCCTCACCAGGTACAAACATCTACTATAACAACAATTTCCTTTTCTGGACAAGTCATCCCCCTCTCCACCTCTGTTACTAATCTTGGAATAAAAATTGACTCCAATCTTACATTTGAAAATCACATTAAGCATCTGTTTAAAACTTGCTTCTTCCATCTTCGAAACATCTCCAGACTTCGCCCATCCCTAACTTTTTCCGATGCTGAGAAGCTTGTCCATGCTTTTGTCTCCTCCAGGCTCGACTACTGCAACTCCCTGTTTGTTGGAATCCCTGGCAAAAACCTTCAGAAACTTCAATATATTCAAAACAGTGCAGCAAGGATCTTGTTGAGAGTTCGTAAATTTGAACATATTACGCCCATTCTCCATAACCTTCATTGGCTTCCTGTCGCCTACAGAATTCAGTACAAAACTGCTCTCATTACACATCAATGCTTACATGGAACTTCACCAGATTATCTGAAGGATATTCTTATTCCATACTCATCCACCCGGTTCGCTGCGGTCACAGAACAGCAATCTCCTTCACATTCCGAGAACCAAATTAAGGACCATGGGAGACCGGGCTTTCAGTGTGGCTGCCCCCGCCTGTGGAACTCTCTTCCTGACTGTCTGAGAGCCCCACAGTCTGTGGCTTGAGCGGCTTGAAGACCTTTCTTTTCAACCGAGCATACTCTACCTCCTCATGATTCTACTTTTGATCTTAGTTGATATTGTTATTGATTTTACTTGTTTTATTTCTTGTTTTATTGACATTTAATTCTGTTGCACTTTGTAGCACTTTGAGATTTTCATTAATGAAAAGTGCGTTATAAATTGAATTCATTATTATTATTATTATTATTATTACTGTGAGGAGGGAGCAGCGTTTGAAAAGAAAACAAAAACTCTACCGGCCTGGAACTGACCGGCCATTCGGGAATCCTCCCGGACCTCCCTGACCAGTCCGCCCAGTCCTGTACCAGTCTAACTTACTGCTCTGCCACTTCAGATGTCCTCATAAAATAAACAATAATTGCCAGATGACCCTAGATGAGTTCCTTCCATCTAAACTTTTATACATTTTATACGTCTACCTTATAATGTTTTGCTAGTTTTTTGATACTTTGTTAAAAAAAAAAAAGTATTTCTCTCTTTTGTTTTTTTCTCTTTTTTGTTTTCTATTGTTTATTGTTTAAGGAAATTCTACCATTGCTGTTCATTGTTCTTTAGTTTTAGCAGGTCGCTTTCGTAAATGAGCCCATGAGGCCCAATGGGCTATATGCACAGAGCGGCGTGACGTATTTCCGGTTTAAAATAGTATCGTATACAAGCTTCCGGTTGTAACACACACTCCAGCTTTACGAAAGTCAGAAAAGGCGAGTGGTACGATTTAAACTGAGTGTTTGTTTTTGTTTTGTATTTTTTGTATATTGTGGTTGTGTCTACACAATGGCATGTAAAAAAACAATATTTTCGTTCCAAAGAAGAGAAGATAGCTTATCAAGCTATCACTGTTCCCAAGTGTACAGGGTCAGCTCGATGTAACTCTACTTTGAGTTTCTTTTCATTTCCTAAAGAAGATGAGTTGAGGAAGAAGTGGATTATCAACATTCGCCGGGATAATTTTGCAATTACGAACCACACAAAGGTCTGTAGTCGTCATTTTGTGCCAGCTGATATAATATAATAATAAAACAGTGCCACCTGTTGGATCAGTAATTACAAGTTTGTTTGTTTTTTTTTCTAAAAAAATGCAAAAAGCTTCATTTCTGTAACTCCTGCATTCTGAAAAGCTTTAGGATTCTTTGAGATTTTATTTGCAGTCTCTCCAGCCCATTGATGAATTTTTTCTCTTTATGACATACTTATCACTGGGGCAAGTGCAGAAAGACCTAGCTCACAAATTTAAGATCCATCAGTCCACTGTGAGCCGTATCATCACCACCTGGGCTAACTTCCTTTACACGGTGCTTGGAGCAATTGGCATCTGGCTGGATGAGGAGACAGTTAAGCAGAATCTACCTGAAGTCATACCTGCCTTCCTGAAGAAGAAGAAGCAGCTGTCAGGAGCAGATGTTAAGAAGACACAGTCTATTGCAAGGCTCAGAGTTCACGTGGAGCGTGTGATCAGAAGGGTTAAGGAGCACAAACTCTTCAACACCGAGATCCCCTTGTCCCTAACTGGCTGCATTAACCAGCTTTTTGCTGTGGCCTGTGTCCTGGTCAACTACCAGAATGGGCCCCTCGTTAAAACCTGGGCCAGAAAATGACTGTTTGACAGTTTGTATATACAATTGTTTAAAAAAATATATATATATATAGTTGCCTCAATTGATTTTGAAGTAATTTGCTCATTTTAATGTAATTTACAATTTTTTTTGTATTTTTTGTTGTACTGTATAACAATCTTCTAACAGTATATTAATTTTACATTTGTCTAATCTAATACTGTGTATTTCTAGTTGTTTATAACTTTACAAGAATCATTTGTTTTTAAGTATGTTGATAATTTAATGGCTTTTTCATTATCAATTGTGAGTTGTCCAAATAAGATCCAACAATTTCATATTTTGTGAAATCTTTACTGTTAAATAGTTGTCCCAAACCTGTTGCACATCTGTGTATATGTATATAAAAAATCTTCACAAAAACAAATCTAATTTTTTTTTTAAAAATCTTGAAACAATCACAACAATTTGCTGATATTCTTAACAATTGCTTTGTAATGGAAACAAAAACAGCTTCTGAAGGAAACAAAAATATTTGCATTACAACATGAGCAATTAACATATTAAGGATACTACAATTACAGCAACTTAATTTTACTGTAAATACTGTTGAACAAGTAATATTAACTTGACAACTTTGTGTTTTTAATTTTAACCAACAGATAGGTATTTTGAGAGGTAAGTACAAAAGAAAAACAAATCACATTTCTGTTTCAGAGTGGTCAGCATTACCTCATCCCTATGAACGCGCTGCACAAACATGTCATCATTAGCACATACAACAAAATCACACCATGACATTCCAGTGATGAGCAGCTGCCCCTGTATCTGCCAGTAATATGAATGACTTTTCTTAAGTTTGTGCTGGCCTTGTTCCACCATTAAGTATCCACAGTCGATGTAGCTCTGGGCGTTTGGACACTTAATTTCCACCAAGCCAAATGCTGGTCTCTCCAGTGGATCATACACAAGTCCATCAGGTGATGCTCCCAACCATGGCACATCTGGATGCACAACAAGCCCACACTGCGTTGTGTTCACATTTTTCATGGTTGCATAGTCGTTCAAAGCGCCTGCTTCCATGTCAAGCCCTCTCTTCATGTGTGAAGTTGCTCTTACTCCCCGGATGATTCTCTCTGCCAAATTGTCAGCTGATTTGTCACCTCGCACATGACACACCTCTCTGAAGTGAGATGCTGTCACCCTCTCCTTCCTTAGAAGATGCCAATCAGGTGCTGCACTTTGACCGCTTGTTGAAGCTTCTATTAGACGAGACTGGGACAGTGTCACACTCAGTGAGTGCAGATGAAGTTGTTCCTGGCTCGTTGGTACAAAACTACAGTCAGTTGGTGTGATGTGGTAGTCGTCCAGTGGTAACTTTGGATAAGGTGGTGCATCTTCATGTATCGTCTTGCCATGAGGAAACAATGGAGGATGGTGATAAGACAGAAAACTGCCAGCCTGCACTTTTCCAAACTGAGAGTCCACAAGAGGTTTATCCGTGGAGATGTTCATGTGGCAGATCAAGGGTAGGATTTCTGGCTCAAATGCAGCATAGTGAGGAGAAGGGTTCAGAGTGGACGGGGCTGGCAGCTCACCACTGTATCCCTTGTAGAGAGTGGATCTAAAAAATAAATTAGAGTGGATATTTAAATAATGTAAGGTGTAGTGATAATATTCTATGTTTGACCTAATTATCTTTTACAAATGTAAGAAAGGAGTATGAAGTAATTAAAAAACATTTTGAATGTGTTCTTACACAAGGGATTTAGTTTGATTTGGTGTACTGTAGAACATTAAGTACCATGTAATAAAAGATAGTTCTTGCAAGTACCGCCAGACTTGAAACTTGTTAAAAATTAATAAACTACAGTAGAACTAAAATATGACTTTTTCTTAAACAAGGACATACCACAAATGTGTAGTACAGTATACCTTATTCCACTAGTTGAAGTAGCTCCTGATTTGGCCTTGAGAACTGCCATGCCATCCACTGGTCCAGGCTTTACTCCCTACAAAATACATCAAACATTACTTATAAGTACTTTAGAGAAAAGAACACTGCAAAAAAAACAAAAAAAAAAAAACAAACAATACAAACCATGGTTCGAGGTTTGTGCCACTTTTGTTCAGTTTCAGTGCATGACAGGACAGGTGGCACGGCTGACATCCCACTCTGTGAATAATGTGCAGTTTGGTACAGGAGGGCAACTAAATGGTTGCACATTGCTTTCCCAGCAACACAAGAACAGGAACTCCTTGTCAGCACAACAGGTGCTGCACCACGCAGTGTAAGCTGAAATACAGAATGAACTTTAGACACGTATTTCAAAATAATGTTTAATGCAAAATAGTTTAAGCCTTGTGCTCAAAAGCAGTGTAAAAGTGAGCTTAATAGGTCCTCTGTAAGTTGTAAATATACATTTAAAATGTTGTTTACATCATTATTGGTCTTAAATCTTCCAGCGATCTGTGTTAAATAACCTACTCAGCTTGCTTGCCACCTTTTCAGTCGTCTGCTTAACTTAACTATACAATTTTACAGATACAAGCTGTGTAATTGTATTCCAGAGTGAAATGTATTAATATTAAATTGCAGAACATGTTCAACTGAATTTGGAACAACAGCACAAGAATGTTTGGTATCCCTACTCTCAGTTGGTGAGGAGCCTCAGATTTCTTCATTGAGTGATAACACCGAGCTCTTACTGTCACTTCCCCTGTAAAGCAGCTTTTACCTGACACTGGATATTACAAACAGATGTGTGAAACATTAGTCTGCAAAAGTAATGTCTTCAAAACACAGCTTTCTAGTCTTCGGTCAAGGAGTTGTGATGCTAGTTATGAGCTAGCGTTAGCGACCTACCTTCAAAGTTTGTTATGTAAGAACAAACGTAAAATTTGAAGCCTTTATCCATTAAGCTCTGTGGAGCTGAGTTTGAGAAACGAACAATGCGTCTTACATCATTCACGGAAATTTTGGGAAGTTCCAACAAACAACGAGTAAACGCAAGAGACTAAGCCATTGCCTTTCAAACTTAGCGCTCCGCTAGCGTCCCCTCTGAACCGGAAGTTCTAATGGTCTATTAATCAAACACGGAAGTGTAGCGTGCATAGAGCCCATAAGATTTACTGTACCTGACTAAATAAAGGTTGAATGAATGAAAACTAGATGCAGACTTGGACACTGACACTTATGGACTCAATGATAGGCTACTCATGGTAAACTGGAAAAAGGTGGAATGATATTGATGGGTTGGAGATGAGCTGTTGCCTAAAGAAATGGAGTTCAAATATCTGTGATTTTTTCCCACTAGTGATAAGGGCCTTGATTCTGTCTGTCATGTTAAAAAACCCTGACCCTCACCTGTGGTCACGAGGGTGAATCAGGGTGGAAACCGTGACATCCCTGCTTCAAGCAGCTTGTATGTAGTGTGCTGGTCGGAGCTGTTGCTCCTTCACATCCAAAGAGTCAGCCTGGGTGGTTGGGGCATGTAAGTGGGCTTCTGCCTGGCTGCCTTTCTGTGATAAGTGGCAGAAGATGGATGAATGGGCCATGGCAAACAGTTGCATATGGAATACACCTGATGATATTCAGCATTATATTTTTCATAAACAAAACTGTCTCAGTTGTTATAGCTGCCACCTCTCAGCGAGCAGGTCACCCCAGTTCAAATTCCAGCAACTGACTTGTTGATTGGTCAGGTGGTCAACTCCCCAACAATTTCCATCAGCTACTTGAAATCAGTTTTGAGAAATTAAAGCAAGACATTGACAGAGAGGTGTTGTGTGATGTAAATAAAATAAATGTCAGATTTGATCCGTTTTATAGCTGACTGATTAAAAGTTAGAAACATTAACATTATCCTTTCAAAAGTGGGCTAACACTACACGCAGTGTGAATTGTACATCAGCAGAAGGGATCAGTAGGTATGATATGTCCTCAGAGTGTGAGTCCATCACTTTGTGTCTGCTGTCAGAGCAGCATGCAGGACTTACACAGTGGCATACATTTGTTTTTTTTAGTTCGACCTTGCAGGATGCCTCGAAGGAAAACCCCTGCCATATTTGCTTTCCCCCCATGCTATTGTAGTCCTTTTACTTAATTTCCTTTTGTAAAGTGGCTTGTTGTGGATGTGCCACAGCCTGGTCAAGGACAAACATCAGGACACTCAACATCTGGATGTTTGGTACAAAATCTCATTCTCCCTCCTCAGGCACGGTGAGATGTGTTAACACACGTCTGCTCTCTGGGGTTCTGCAGGACTAGAAGTGAAATGTCTCCATGCAGGGACACTCTAACATTGTTGCCATTGCGTACCTACCATCACACCACTGATGTGCGTGTGTTGTCATGCTTTGTTTGTGCGATTGACACAGTTCGTTCTTAAATTTTCTTATGTAGTTTGTGTATTACAGTTAGAATGATGTAGTTTGTGTATTACAGTTAGAATGATGTAGTTTGTGTATTACAGTTAGAATGATGTAGTTTGTGTATTACAGTTAGATAAATTAAGTAGAATTATTCATTTTGTGATGTAGTTTGTGTATTACAGCTAGATAAATTAAGTAGAATTATTCATTTTGTGATGTAGTTTGTGTATTACAGCTAGATAAATTAAGTAGAATTATTCATTTTGTGATGTAGTTTGTGTATTACAGCTAGATAAATTAAGTAGAATTATTCATTTTGTGATGTAGCTTGAAGGTTAACATTGGTTGAACAAACTGTGAAATAAGGGGCAGATATAATAATAAGATATCATCTTCTTTCTGCTTCTTTCATTTTATCCTACTTGTATTATTGTATCTGATGAAACTGTCTTGTATTGTTCTTTTAAAATGAATGAACATCAAATCAAATCAAATCAAATCAAATTGTTGATGGTTTTCTTTGACAGTAGAGTCAGTCACTTCACATGATTTTACAACTGAACTGATCTCTTTATTAAAATAAATATTATTCTTCCTGGGTTGTAGTGGGGCAGAGGTTAGAGAAGGTGGGACTGTAATCAGAAGGTCACCGTTCAACTCCACGGACCGACATCAAAACGTGGATGAGAAAAGTGAAGCACCCACACCTGTCTCCACCCTCATCTGCCCCACTCTGGGCCCTTGAGCAAGGCCCTTAGCCCCCCCCACCTGCTCCTCCAGGCACCCCAGATGGCAGCTCTCTGCTCCACACAGAGGGCTGTGGTAGCTCAGTGGTTGAAGGACATCCGGTGTAAAAATTGTTCC
>JBBPBX010081882.1:0-15853 GCA_038048925.1 Garcialebias charrua | reverse complement strand
GACACTTTGAAACAAGTTTCAAAAGTGTTTGAGATCAAATCCAAATTGGAAAGTGCGTACTGGCTTTTTATTCTCTCAAAGGTTGGACAATAATGAGTAACAGGATGACAGTTTCAGATAGCACATGGAAAACGTGGCAGTGTAAAAACAAACAATAACGTAATGTTAAAACCTTATCTGTGATTAAAACATGAGTGTGGCAATGTCAAAACAAACAATAACGTAATGTCAAAACCTTATCTGTGATTAAAACATGAGCTGGCCTAATCAGTGTTTTTGTTCTGTGTGCAGGAAGCAACAAGTTGTGTTCTTCAGAGATGTTTTGTTTCATACAGAAACACTTTTAGTAAAGCAAACTGGTTAATGATTCATCAGAATACACGGGGCGTCCGTGGCACAGTGGTAATGGCAGTCGACCCCCGATCGGAAGGTTGGAGGTTCGAATCCCGCGTCCGCCCACCATGTGTCGTTGTGTCCCTGGGCAAGACACTTAACCCCGAGCTGCTCCCGGTAGGTCTGGATGGCGCCTTGCAAGGCAGGCTACCACTACCGGTGTATGAATGTATGAATGAATGGGTGGATGGCTGGTATTGTAAAGCACTTTGGGGCTCCTCACAGGGGGCTGGAAAGCGCTATATAAATAAGCTCCATTTACCATTTACCATTTAAAGTAATAAGTTTAAATGATCAATGTTTGAACTCTCTAACAAGCACCACAGGCCAGAACCATTGTAAAGTGGGACTTCTCATTAGAGGTGTCGTTTCTTCGCCCGAGCCCTACCCTACCCGAGCCCTACCCGACTTCGGGTAGGGTAGGGCCATATTTTTGCGTTTGATTGGCGGGCCGGGTCGGGCTCGGGCTTTGATGTGGTTTTTTTTAATCATACAGCACAAACAAAACTAAATAAAAATGCACACAATATAAAATTGTTTTAATCTGCTTGTAAAGAATATAAGGCAGTAAGTTTACTGATGAGGAAATAATTAATAGAGTGAATTTAGATGGTGAAAACCGCAGCGCAGCCACTAAATTGCGCAACTCAGCCCCGCCCACCCTGCTTTGCTCCTCTGCGGCCTACTGACTGAGGATCTGCACTTGACCTACACAACAACAACAACAAGCGGCATAATGGAGCCTGAAAGAGTTCAAGAAAAGCTGAAAACGGGAGAACTCAGTCTTCAAAGCCACCAGAGTGGAAAGTCTGAGGTCTGGAACTATTTTAAACTTGTAGTTGACGACAAAATGGCGTGCGTTGGTTTTGTGAGGTGCATCAAATGTGGCGTTGTGCTCAGCTATGACAGCAAAAAAACTGGGACCTCCTCACTGAGTCGACATAGCAAAGTGTGTCAGCCTCCTCCGAAAAAAAGTGAAAGTCAAAGCTCAATGACGTCATTTGTGAACGTGCAGAAAGTCCCGCAGCGATTCAAGCAATCCATCACGGAAAAGTGCGTCACGTTTTGCTGCAAAGACATCAGGCCTTTTAACGTGGTGAGTGGAGAAGGTTTTCGAGGACTGGCTCAAGAGTTAATAAATGTTGGTGCCACTTATGGTCGTGTCTCTGCAGAATCCGTTCTGCCACACCGCAACACAGTTTCAAAGATGTGCGCAGAAATGGCCGAAGAAAAAAGAGAAGCCTTAATCCAAACACTGAAAAAGGCTCTTGCGACTGGTGACATTGCAATGAGCACAGATATGTGGACTGATGATTACAAAAAAACAAGTTACATGGCAATCACCTGCCACTTCATCGGAAGTGACTTTAAACTAGTTGGAAAAACTCTGACGACAGCCGTGTTTCCAGCAGAAGACGCTAAAACAGGCAAAAATATCAGAAAGGAAATATTGCGCCTGCTTATTAACAAATTTGGCCTGGACCCCTCCTCCCTAAATAAAATAGTTTGGGTGACAGATCAAGGAAGCAATATTATTAAAGCCTTGGAGTCAGACAGGAGGATTAACTGTTTTGATCATCTAATAAACACCGTCCTGCGCCACGGGCTGGACCCTGACGCACTGGCTGGAAACGCTCCAGAAATAGCTGAGACCATCGCGGCAGCCAAAGCTCTTGTGAGATATATAAAACAATCTGGTCTAGCTGCGCAGCTCTCAAAAACTGTACTGCAGATGGGTGAGACCAGATTCAGCACTGTGTACCTCACACTTAAATCTGTGCTAGATATTTACAATGAGCTGTGTGAGAAGATGGAGGCTCGCGGAGAGCAGGCGCGCCTGGACAGCGTCTCCCCCGACATGCTGGACTTTTTAGTGACATTTCTCGAACCATTTTACCGTGCACAGAGAGAACTGGAGGGTGACAAAT
The DNA here is from genome assembly GCA_038048925.1 of Garcialebias charrua. Lineage (NCBI taxonomy): Eukaryota > Metazoa > Chordata > Actinopteri > Cyprinodontiformes > Rivulidae > Garcialebias > Garcialebias charrua. Next base: position 13,532 of record JBBPBX010081882.1, on the reverse strand, counting down.
ATCCCACCATCAACCTGGTTTGTCTCTGGAATGAGAAACTGAAGCAACACTGCCAGTCCTCACACACAGACTCTCCGCAGCAGGCGTTTCTGCGCCGCAGACATGCAGAAGTGCTGGAGCGCAAAATTATTATCCACGACTTGCACAGAGTTGCATTATTTCTGTGGCCTAACTTTAACAAGCTCAAAATGATGTCACCAGCTGACGTGCGTCAGGTGCACGCTCACGTCCGCACACTGCTCTCATCTGCGGCGGAACAAGTTGCCGCACCTGAACTTCCTGAAGCTTCAACATCAAAAGTCACCGCGAGCAGCGCGCTCACACCTCCTCCATCAAAACAAAGAAGAACAACATCAAGTTCTTTTGCTGAGTGGGAGAACGCAGTGGATGAATCAGACAGTGAAGAAGATGAGGTCACGCTGTACACCACTCTAAAGCATGCTGTGGCCGATGAAAGAGACTTGCTTGGATTCTGGAAATTAAACTCGAGTGTGTACCCAAAACTGGCCAAGTTGGCGAGATCTGTGCTCTGCATCCCAGCGAGCAGCAGCAGCAGCGAGAGAGTTTTCAGCGCGGCTGGACTCACAATCGATCAGAGGAGGACATCTCTCAAACCTGCTACAGTGGACGCGATATTGTTCTTACATGACAACATGTAAGCCATGTAAGTAGAAAAACTTCTTGACCGATTTTTAAATATATTTATAATTTTGTATTTAAGCAACTAAATCCAGATTTATTTGGCAGGTTCACAGCTGAAGAGGCTGCGCAGCTGACGGCCGCTCCGGCCGGCGCAAACAAAGCCATCTTGATATATGCGCGTTTTATTTTGTTCATGTTTGTGCAGTTCTTATAAATATATTTGTGATACTTTTTATTGTTCTTTATCACTGTTACTGTTATAATTCAAGCCAGGTTGTGCAATATAGGCTGTTTTCGACCATTATTTTTTTTAGCGCTTAATAAAGCTTAATAAATAAACGTAGTGTTTTTTTTTGTTTTTTTTTTTTTTTTTAATCGGGTAGGGTCGGGTCGGGCGGTGATTTCTAGGAAATGAGCGGGCTCCCTCGGGCTTGGGTAATTAAACTAAGGGCTCGGGTAGGGTAGGGCCGTGGATTTCCGGCCCTATGACAGCTCTACTTCTCATGGCCTGTAGTGAGGATGTTAATGGTCTTCTCACCCTTCTGGGAGACACTGCGTCCTGAAGGGATATCGAACGTCAGCGGTACCTTGTCCATGTTTATTACGTGGTCGGCAGTGATCCCATGCGTCTGGACTTTGCGTGAGAAAGACAAAATGCAGACATTAGCGTCGGGCTAGCTAATCGAGCGCGCACTCACAGACCTGCTGTGAGCGCACCAACTGACCTGCAACATAAAAATGTTTCTTTGTTTGTCCACATCACATGTCCACATCAGAAGAAGACATTACCGGTAGCTTACAGTAAACAAAAAATTGAGCGCGCACCCACTGACAACAAACTCTACATCACATGTCCACATCAGAAGAAGACATTACCGGTAGCTTACAGTAAACAAAGAATTGAGCGCGCACCCACTGACAACAAACTCGATGTGAGCACGTGATTTTATATTAAACCAGTGTTCCACAGTCACTGGTTGACTTTAAACAAGGCTTAAAGACCTTTCTTTTTAAGCGAGCCTACCGTACTCTGCCTCCACATGATTTTATCTTTGATCTTAGTTGATATTATCATTGTTTTAATTGATTTTATTATTGTTTTTTGTTGTTTTATCACTGATCTTACTTGATTTTATCACTTGTTTTTTTATCTTTAATTTTAGCTGCACTTTGTAGCACTTTGAGATTTTTGTTAATAAAAAGTGCATTATAAATAAAATTCATTATTATTATTATATTAATATATTAAAATTTAGCAAGATACCGGTGCGTTAAACACACACAAAAGAATGTAAACAAAGAATCGAGCGTGCACCTACTGACCACAAACTCGCTGTGAGCGCGTGATTTTATATTAAATTAATTATTCAAATTTAGCAAGATACCGGTGCGTTAAACACACACCAAAAAAAAGTAAACAAAGAATCGAGCGTGCACCCACTGACCACAAACTCGCTGTGAGCGCGTGATTTTATATTAAATTAATTATAAAAATTTAGCAAGATACAGGTACGTTTAACACACACACACACAAAAAAACATGTTAGCTTAGCGCTACCGGTACCAGGCGATACACGAAGGCAGACATTTTCGTATGGTACATTAAACAAAGAAACGCGCGTGCACTGACTGACCACAAACTCGTTGTGAGCGCGTAATTTTATATTAAATTAATCTATTAAAATTTAGCAAGATACAGGTGCGTTTAACACACAAAAAAAACATGGTAGCTTAGCTAGCGGTACCGGTACCAGGCGATACACGAAGGCAGACATTTTCGTGGGGTACATTAAACAAAGAAACGCGCACGCACTGACTGACCACAAACTCGCTGTGAGCGCACAATTTTATATTAAATTAATCTATTAAAATTTAGCAAGATACAGGTACGTTTAACGCACAAAAATAAAACCATGTTAGCTTACCTGCCGACTCACGAAGGCTCAAAAGTTGTCCAGTTTCTCCTGGTAGTTGGCCGGGAGCTTCTGGGACACAGTGTTCTGGGCCCTGATGGACAGGTTGTGGCGTTTCATGAACCTGAAACACCAGCTCGGACCACCAGCGAACTCCGAGACCCCGATGTCCTTAGCAACAGAGATGGCGTGGAGGCGAAGCTGCACCGTGGAGACCCCTCTTCCACATGCGCGCTCGGACAGGACCCAGGACTTCACTTTGTCCTCCAGTTCTGGCCACCTGGCTTTCATGCCCCTGTTGGCCCGCTTGGACCGCTTCATGGCTTGGATCACTCCCTCCGACTTCCTCCAGCCCCGGATCACCTTCTCACTGACCCCGTACTGGCGGTCAGCGGCGCGGTTCCCGTGCACCACGGCAAATTTGACCACCTCCAACTTAAATTCTGCCGTGTAGGACTTTCTTTTAGGAGGCATGGCTGCTGTTGTCTTCTGGTTCTCTGTAGTTGTTTTGTTGTTCTCGCTGTATCTCCTCACACACTCTCAGAGATGTCGGTTGGGTGATGGGGTTTTATGCTCAATACACAAACAGGTAACGCCTCCAGGCACGTCTGCAGGTACTGTACCGGTAAACAGACTACAGGTCTTTTTAGCACCCATAGCGGCCGAAAGTGGTACTACCATGCGCCCCTAGCGGCCGAAACTGGTACTACCATGCGCCCCCTAGCGGCCGAAACTGGTACTGCACTGCCTGCGCCCCTAGCGGCCGAAAATGGTACTACCATGCGCCCCTAGCGACCGAAAGTGATAACAAGCCATATATAGGTCGCACCTGAGTATAGGTCGCAGGCCTTGAAAAAAGTATAAAAAGGTGCGACCTATACTTCTCACTGACCCCGTACTGGCGGTCAGCGGCGCGGTTCCCATGCACCACGGCAAATTTGACCACCTCCAACTTAAATTCTGCCGTGTAGGACTTTCTTTTAGGAGGCATGGCTGCTGTTGTCTTCTGGTTCTCTGTAGTTGTTTTGTTGTTCTCGCTGTATCTCCTCACACACTCTCAGAGATGTCGGTTGGGTGATGGGAAAATATGGTAGTTAGATTGTAAACAGTCAGTTGCTGCTTATTGTTCTGGTTCTGACTGTTAATGTATTTATTAAGATTTTTATTATTGTTAGTATAGTTTATTTATTGTAAAGAGTGCTGTTTATTTAAAATGTCATCCAAATGGGTTGCTTTTATTTATTTGTACACAAACATATTGTTTACTTGACATATTTTTAAAATAAGCATTTTGTAAGTCTTCATTTTGGCTTCTTTTTGTACTGAGATTTTATCGAACCAAGCCCTCCTTGAAACTGTACTGAACCTAAACGAGATTTTAGCGTACCGTTACACCCTTATTTGTTACCGTCTCTTTTTGTCTAGTCTACAGAAATATGCTGAACATCTTTACCCCCTTCTGTCCATTTTGCTTTTGACAGGATGTAGGCTTCTTTGGCTTTGTTGATGTAAATATTGTCTAGTTAGGAGTGTAGGAGGATCGTCATTTGTCATCTTCGTTTAGTAAATGAATGTCATGAATTTCTCTTACAATGTCAGCTTCTCTTTGTTTGCTGAGTTGACTTGAAATTTGACAAATTTAATTTAAATTTGAGAGTTATATTTTAAGTGATCCCACTTCACTCTATAATTTGATAGTGATGAGTCTTTGTTTAAATCAACGGTTGTTCTTTTTATGTCCTGACAAAAGTGGTCATGATTAAGGAGATTCAAACTGAATTTCCCAAATTCTTTGGCGTGCCTTTGTGCATTTGTAGGAGTTAAAGTGAGCTTATTCATACAGTGATCAGTAAGTGGTGCAGCAGAGTTAAGCCTCGGATATAGTCGCGCTCTGGGTATTCGCGCATGCTCCACGGAGTCCGTGCGCTCTCTAGCCACGTGCTGTGTGCGTTTATGGTTGCGTGCTGTTCATTGTTCACCGACAGATGGCAGTAGTGTGAAACCAGTGGGAATGTAGTACGAGAGAGTGTAGAACAAGAATCGGTTGACGTCACACATGACAAACAAAATGGCTGCTCGTATTTTTATTCATTAACAAGTGTGGCATTTTATTTTGTTTATATCTTCTATTCTTAATATTTTTAGTTTTGCAGAGGTCAGTTATTCACAGATATGTGTTTTTTTTACTGCCCTGCTGTAGTAGTTTGCATGAGTGCTGCTGTTATGAACATTTTCAAAGACAGTGTTTCAACACTGTCTTTGTTTTTTCATTATTAAACTTTTTATTTACTTTTTACATTTTTACATTGTGCTTTTTTCAAGTTTTGGTTGCAGTAGTAATAACTCTACAATGACACAGTTTAGCGTGTTTATGTTTTAGTTGCATGCACTGTTTAAATCAAATAGAATTAACTGAAAAAGTATTAACTGAAAAAGTAATCTGTTTTCATAAATTTTTAATAAAACTACATAACCGAAGACTGTGCCGGAACATTTTTTGCAATGAAGGAAACATGAGGGAGACCATATATTGTGTCTTTAAACACATATAGTGCCACCCAGATGTAACTAAAGGATTTTAACAGGGGTCAGTATTAAGCTGACCTCTTTATCCTTAATTAATTTACTTATTCAGATTGAATAGTAATTTCACGGATTCTTTTCTTTTTCAGTTTACCCAATATTTCTGTGATCTTTATGATGGATAAATAAACAGAGCTATAGAGTGACAATGGACACGTTAACTTAGCTTGATATGTCAAAGAGACACTATCATTTATTTAAAATGAATCAACTAAATTAACACCATTACACTTGATTGACATGATTTCACTTTCTTTCAATTTAAATACGTCAGCACACTTAAATTTAACACAACAGACTTCAATACTGGATGTTAACATATTTAGTCTGTGGGCTCTTCAGCTTAAAATAGTTTCCAGCTTAGAATTGAGGGAAAAGAGAGGAGGAAAGATTTAAGAAGAATTGGGAGGTTAAGAGAGGAAGTTTATCTTGCATTTATGAAACCAGATGACACTCTTCCGTACGCGTCCAGCTAAGATATCATCACACCTCCAGCAAGCAAACAGCGGCTCCTTTACCTTAAGACGTCCGCCTCGGTTCTGGTAAAGAGCTGTGATCAGCTTTGGACTGACGAGTCGTCGGTCCCGCAAGTCCAAGCTGGACTCCACGCGTGTTTACCTTGTCGGTGTCGGTGATACTCGCTTTCGTCGGCAGAAGCCGTGACAGTCGTGGTTTTTTGGCTCAAGATAAATTATTCCAGGAAGGAATAACAAAGTTTGAGCTTACGCTCATTCGAAGTGGACTCATACAGCCTGTTATCAGTCCTTAGCTGAAGACGAAGGTCGTTAGCTCTTGACCAAACGTACCCCCGCCCTTTGGGAAGGTTCACATCTCTTTTGAAGCTCCCAGCAAACTCTAAACGTTTCAGCAAAAACTTAGGACTTAAAGCAGGATCAAAGAGAGGAGTGAGGCTTGTCTCTTTTTCATTGGTCCGTGGACCAGTCGAGCAATTCACTTGCCGTTATCACGACCCAAGGTTACAGCCAGAGCAGAGGGAGATTTGTTTAGGAAAAGACAGAGCAGCTGGAGCCCTTTCATGAAAAACAACAGATTAACTGTCTTCTGACTTTCTAAACAAAACCGTCCGGTCTCTGTGACCCGAGACTTCACCTTTAACACAGCAGTGAACACAGTAATACTCTTACAGAATAACACAGCTTAAAAGCACACATCATGAAAATGACAAAAGTTATTCTTTTGATCACATCAGCCTAAAATCAAAGATAGAAATAGTCTCTTTTGGTGACTATGTGACTAATTTGTAGTAAATGTCTTGCTTTACTGAGAGGTCAGTAAAGGTCATCACTGGACAGTTCAAAAACCTTAGTTTGACCCTGGGTAGGTCCACTACATCTCCCCCCTTTTGGAAGCCATCGCCAGTCCTTGGGGATGGGGTCCAACACGAAAGGAAACCTTGAACTGTCTTTGATCTTGAAGTAATCCAGCAAGTGGAAAAGAAAAATCAAAAATTATAATCCCATAAAGTTTTTGGAAATTCCATACTGTTCGGAGGTAATCCCATTGCGAAAAGCTTTTAATCCTTTGGAAAACAAAGTCTTATAATCCACAGCGGTAATTCCACAGCAGTAATTCCACAACGATTAGTTTTGTTGATTGATCAGCAACAATTGTTTTCATAATCAGCATGTAGAGGGGATCCCTCGATTGACGCAGAGGAGGCGACCCTTGGATGGAGGTTGAAGACCAAGCGTTGGAGCTGCAGGTCCCCACATCGAAGGTTGTTGGCTGGTTGGTTTCCAGTCAGTGCCACTCTGGTTCTATGTGTCATGCAATTATGTGGTTTTTTAGGTGGGCTTATGATTGGGATTTTACATTAAGCCTTACCTATATGCACCTGGTATGTAAGCTATCATGGTTTAGATCAGCTACAATTACCAATTAAGGGGTGGATCAATTCTGTAAAATTAGATATAGGGATCTATACCTATAAAATTTTGGAGGGCTTCTGTAACGAAGGCCTCTAATTCCAAACTATTCCTCCATTCATTACTTAGTTTAGGTTAAACTAAAATAAAATGAAATATAGTTTGATCTAAATGTCTGTTGTCTTTTAGACGAACGACGTAGGATTTGGTATTCCTAATAAATTTTGAAGTCTATGGCGAGACTCATCAAAATGAATAGGTAATCTAAAATAGAAACGATCGAATCGGTTCAATTTAGAAATTGTGAGGCCAGTGTAGTTTATGGTACCTTGAGTAGCTTTAAACTACATTGACTCTTCGACGATTGAGATTTAACAAAACGAACTGCATGTTGGCATAGTTAAATCCATATCATTCATTAACCAATGTTAATACAAAACCTTTTTGGCTGGGAGTGTTCAGAACCAAACAATATCTCAACTTATGACAACAATAATGACTAAACAACAAGGAAACAACGTTTCACTGCTTCGACACACTCTTGTCGTCAGATTCCAAAGTGCAACACACAAGAAAACAGGTCTCAACTTTATGACCGAGGTCAAATTAAATCTCGTGGATTTAACACTAGCAAACCCAGGGGAAAAAAAAAACACTAGAACTGCCATGAGTTTGTCAAAATGACAATTCTTCCATTAGGTGTCATGAGCCTGGGGGTGGATATCTTTGTTTGTGGGTAAACATCCCCTCCTGAGAATCTTCTCCCAGCATAATCTTCTCCAGTAGGTCAAAACAAAAGATCCCCCTCACACAAAGAACATTCATTTACATACATCCCCCACAAATTAACCACACATTCCAACAGCATTTCCAACTTGCTTCTACAGAGAGAGAGAGTTGTTTTCACCAGAGACTGCTCTGTAGGTGGGGGGGGGGTTCTTACAAGCTTTGATCAAAAATAATGTTACACTGAATTTTATTTTTTTATTTTTTTTCATTCAACCTTTATTTAGTCAGGTAAATCTTATTGAGCCTCGAGGCCAATGAAACACATACATTAAACAATAAACAATAGAAAAGTAGCAAAAACATCCATCCATCCATCCATCCATCCATCCATCTTCTTCCGCTTATCCGGGGTCGGGTCGCGGGGGTAGCAGCCTAAGTAGGGAGGCCCAGACTTCCCTCTCCCCAGCCACTTGGTGCAGCTCCTCCAGGGGAATCCCAAGGCGTTCCCAGGCCAGCCGAGAAACATAGTCCCTCCAGCGCGTCCTGGCTCTTCCTCTGGGTCTCCTCCCGGTGGGACATGCCCGGAACACCTCCCCAGGGAGGCGTCCAGGAGGCATCCTAACCAGATGCCCGAGCCACCTCAACTGGCTCCTCTCGATGTGGAGAAGCAGCGGCTCTACTCCAAGTCCCTCCCGGATGACTGAGCTTCTCACCCTATCTCTAAGGGAGAGTCCAGACACCCTGCGGAGAAAACTCATTTCAGCCGCTTGTATCCGAGATCTTGTTCTTTCGGTCATAACCCAAAGCTCATGACCATAGATGAGGGTGGGAACGTAGATCGATCGGTAAATTGAGAGCTTTGCCTTTTGACTCAGCTCTCTCTTCACCACGACAGACCGGTACAGCGCCCGCTTCACTACGGACACTGCACCTATCCGCCTATCGATCTCACGCTCCAGTTTTCCCTCATTCGTGAACAAGATCCCGAGATACGTAAACTCCTCCACTTGGGGCAGGACCTCCTCCCCGACCCGGAGAGGGCATGCTACCCTTTTCCGGCTCAAGACCATGGCCTCGGATTTGGAGGAACTGATCCTCATCCCGGCCGTATCACACTCGGCTGCAAACCGCTCCAGTGAAAATTGTAAATCACGAACTGATGAAGCCAGTAGGACCACATCATCTGCAAAAAACAGAGAAGCGATTCTAAGGTCACCAAAACAAATCCTCTCAACACCTTGGCTGCGCCTAGAAATTCTGTCCATAAAAGTTATGAACAGAATCGGTGACAAAGGGCAACCTTGGCGGAGTCCAACTTTTACCGGAAACGAGCCTGACTTACTGCCGGCAATGCGGACCAAGCTATTTATATATATATATATATATATATATATATATATATATATATATATATATATATATATATATATATATATATATATATATATATATATATATATATATATATATATATATACAGGTAGTCCCCGACTTACGAGCGCTCTGACCTACGAGCATCCGGACTTACGAGCTGGCAAATTTTTGGAAAAAACGCAAAAAATACTGAGTTTTTCTGTGTTTTTTCACCACAGTCCGTTAGCTAAACATGTGGACACACGTTTCCGATCATTTTTATGCACTCATAAGCGGTTTTTCGATGAAAAACGAGTGTTTGTAGTCGCGCTAGCAAAACCGTTCCAACTTACGAGCGAAATTCCGGACTTACGAGACACGTGGCGGCCGTTCCAAATTACGAGATTTCCATGTTACGAGCGCCTCGTTGTAACGGAACTCGCTCGTAAGTCGGGGACTACCTGTATATATATAATATATATATATACTTATAAATATATATATACATATATACATATATACATATATATATATATATATATATATATATATATACATATACATATATATATATATATATATATATATATATATATAATATATATATATATATATATATACATATATATATATATATATATATATATATATATATATATATATATATATATATATATATATATATATATATATATATATATATATATATATATATATATATATATATATATATATATATATATATATATATATATATATATATATATATATATATATATATATATATATATATATATATCACACACTTTATGGTATTGTAGGCCATTGCATTAGGTAATACATTCAGCAATTACTTTTACTTTAATACTTTAAGTATTTTTAAAAGCAAGTACTTATTTACTTTTACTTAAGTAAAAATATTAATATGGTACTTCTACTTTTACTAGAGTATATTTTTGTCTGTTTATTTGCACTTTTACTTAAGTACAGTGTTTGAGTATTTTCTCCACCACTGGATTTACCTGACTATATAAATATGCCCCAAGGCCTCCTCCCCGCCAACAGATTGGAATGGCCTCATATACATACCAATGGCTTTAAAAATGCTAATTCAATTTGTCAGTTTGACAATCCCATGGGTTGCATAGGTAGAATTGTCATTTTGACAAAAACTGGTAGAGCTAGTGTTAAACGGTTGTTAAGGTTAGTTTTTGTTGTGGGTTTTAGGCTTAGCGTTTCTAAGTTCAAATTGGACAATGCGACTTATAGGGTGGAGAATACGGTAGTTTAAACCTGATTAGTTTATTTACTAACTTGTGTTTGTACGACCTTATTATCCCATGAAGTCGGTGAGTTTGTGAGATCTTTGTCTTTTGTGGAGTCATTGAACGCCTTGTAAGGTTTGATCTGATTTCGATGTACCCATTTAGCAATTGGCTCTTTGCGGCCTTTGCTGATTTTGATTTCGTAGACGACTGAGGACACTTTGTCTGTTATCAGATGAGGTCCAGTCCACCTGGGCATTAGTTTGCGGGCGAGAGTTCCGGTCTCGGACCCTCCTTTCCCGGTTGCTGGAGCGAACGTATAGTACCAGACTCTGTCTCCCACTTGGAGTTCATTATGAGAGGCCTTCTGGTCGTAGTACGCCTTGCGTCCTTCAGCGGATTTTTCCAGGTTTTTCTGGGCGAAAGCAAAAGTGTTTCTGAGGTGTACATTCAAATCTTTCATGTATTGTTGTGTAGTGTAGGCTGTCGCCATGGCGGCGTCGCCTGGTTGGTACAACAGGTGTAGAGGGAGAGTCATTTGTCGACCGGTCATCATCTCGAAGGGAGAGATGCCAGTTGATGTGTGTGGAGTGGCTCTTATGGCCATGAGGACCAGAGGGAGTTTCACATCCCAGTCCTTGTGGTTTGCAGCCACGTATTTCTTCAAAATACTCACCACAGTTCTGTTTGCTCTCTCTACTTGGCCTGAAGCCTGTGGGTGGTAGCCGACATGAAAGTTGGCCTTGACGCCTAGCGTCTTCCACAGTTCTTTCATCACTTCACCTGTGAAGTGTGTACCTTGGTCTGAGTTCACCCGAAGGGGAAGTCCAAACCTTGAGAATATATGATTCATTAACAACATAGCAGTGGTTTGTGCTGTGTCGTTAGGAGCTGGTAGGCATTCTACCCATTTGGTGAATGCACAGGTTACCGTGAGAAAATATTTATTTCCTCTAGAGCTCTTAGTGAGTGGTCCAACCCAGTCGATCTGGAGGTCAGACCATGGGAATGCAATGCCTCTGCTTTGCAGTGGTGCTCTGTGAAGTGGTCTGGTTGGCTGAAACTGGCCACAGACCACGCACCCTTCAATGTAGTCCTTGACATCCTTTTTCATTCCAGGCCAATAGGCAATTTGTTTTAATGCCGTCAGCGTGGCTTTATCTCCTTTGTGTCCTGCGGACGGGAGATCATGGGCATGAACTAACATCACCCCCCTTTGGTCATGGGGAACCACGAACACAGGTGAGGACGTTGGTCCATGAGCGAAAGTTAAGATGCCCTTGATTAGTTTTAGCTGTTTGCGCAGCTGATAGAGGACCTTAAGGTCTGGATCGGAATCCAGGTCGTCTTTAGACGGACTATTTTTGTTCGGATCAGTCAGGTACAGTATCATGGAGTTGATAGCAGGATCCGACTTCTGTAGTTGGATGATGTCTGGGTCAGTCAGTGCGGGTCGTACAGAGACTGCGTTGTCAGCAGGTCTGGTTGCGGCCTGTGCACGTGTGACTGCCATAACCCTGACTGAAGGTTGTGTTTGCAGAGTCTCGATTAACCAGGAGGGGTCGAAGGACCATAGAGGACCTTCGTCGGCTCCTTCCTTGGCTAAGGAATCTGCAATGTCATTGTAGTGCTTGTCATCGCCTGGGACTCTAGAATGCCCTGGAACTTTCTTCCAGTAGATCTGTAAGTCGTGTGATGTCACCAAGTGATCACACGCTATGAAAAGCTCTTTGTGTTTGACCACTTTTCTGTCGCTTGTTAGGAAACCGTTCTGTTTCCACACAGCGAGGTGACAAGCGAAACTCAAACGAGCATAGTTAGAGTCAGTGCAGATGACTAGCGTCTTGATGGAGCGTTCTACTACCATCTGGAGAGCTATTAGGATTCCTGCAATCTCAGCGTACTGAGAAGTCTGAGATCCTAATTTGTAGCTGAAAGTTATCTGCTCTTGGTCTTGGAGGAGGACCCCTCCAACACCTGCTCTGCAGATCTTGTCGCGGAGGAATGAAGATCCATCCACGTACAATGTTGTCATATCTTTGCAGATATTGTCATCAAAGAAGTGGTGATTCGGGTCTTCAGTTACTGGGGGTTTTACCTCAACCGGCGGCTGGGTGGCTGGTACATCTTGTGTACACTTCTGGCAGATTGCCAAGTCCGTCCCCAGATGAGACTTCTTGTTTTGACCATAACGTATGTCTAGGTTAAAACTTTGAAGCGCCATGAGCCACGTTGCAACACGTGAGTTTGTCACCACACCATCTCTGATGCGTTCACTGTTAAGAAAAGTCACTGGCTGGTGTTGTGTTTCCACAATTATTTTCTGTCCACCAATGTAGCTGGAGAAATGTTTTACTGCCCACACTGTGGTCAGTAGAGCTTTCTCACAGTCTGAGAATCTCAACTCGGGGCCTGCCATCGTTTTGCTGGCGTAGGCTACTACACGTTTGTCTCTGTCGTGTATTTGGTACAGACCTGCACTTATGCAATGAGCTGAGAAGCCCACTTCCAAGTAAAACTCTTTGTTGTAGTCTGGGTACACTAAACATGGGGCTGACTTGATCCTGTTTATAAGATCTTCCATTGCCTGTTGCTGTTTGTCAGTCCAGACAAATGGAACGTCTTTCTTTAGGAGTTCAGTCAGTGGCTTTGCAAGGTCTGCATAGTTTTCTATGAACTGGTTCGAGTAGTTACACACGCCAAGAAAACTTTGTAGTTCTTTGAGATTGGTGGGGACTTTGAGATTGTCAAGGCCTTGGGTGCGAGTCAACTGTGGTTGTACTCCGTCCGGACCTACGAGTAGGCCAACGTAGTCCACCTTGGTTCTGCACCATTGACATTTAGACAGTGATATTTTAGCACCAGCAGTTGTCAGCTGATTCAGAACGTGGTCGATCTCAGCCAAATGTGAGTCCAGTGTTGGCTGCCTCAGAAGGACATCGTCCACGTAGATCAGTGTCCCACGCTCATGGGCGTCTGGACATGCTTTGTTCAAGAAGATGTTGAACTCCGCAGGTGAGTTAGCGTAGCCAAAGGGACACCTGGTAAAAGTGTATTGTCGGCCACCGAAGGTGAAAGCTAGTTTGTATTGGTCCTCGGCACGCACAGGGATGGTCCAAAAACCAGAGGCGACGTCGAGGGTCGAGAAGTACTTACCATTG